>BJBW01004711.1:0-270000 GCA_004320125.1 Scolopax mira | reverse complement strand
TACTCAAGTAAGTTTTTAAAAAATCCTTAAATAATATTTATTTAGTGCCTTGAAGATAAAGAAAGGTATAAGAGCTTCAATATTAGTATTAACTTAAAGATTCAGTCCAGCTAAGATTATTTTCTGGAAAGCCAGTTCAAGTAACTACTTTTTTAAACATTGCTATATATATCTATGTATTTATAAATTTTAAAAAGGCACTGATCATCGAGTCTCCCATTACTATCTTTTGATTCCCACAGCTCAAAAAAAAAATCTGTCTTTATAAGTGTAATCAGTTCTTATTTTTCATTTCAGTTGTGTGTGTTTGTACAAGCAGTACATGTAAGCCTGTAGCTTAAAGATTCTTTTGCACAGTGATTCCATCTCCCCACTGTGGCAAAAAGTGCTGAACGGTTATTAATTGGTTTTTGTGCATTGGTTTCACCTTTCTCCCCTGGTTTTCGTTAGGTTCTGAGCTCATGCCCAAAGCCCTCTCCACCAGGATAGTGGGAGGCATTTGGTGGTTTTTCACACTTATCATCATTTCCTCGTACACTGCTAACCTAGCCGCCTTTCTGACAGTGGAACGCATGGAATCTCCTATTGATTCTGCTGATGATTTGGCCAAGCAGACAAAGATAGAGTACGGTGCAGTTGAAGATGGAGCAACCATGACTTTCTTCAAGGTAAGCTTTATATTCTGTTTGAAAAGATACTGTATCCCGATCGTGGCAGGGAAGTTTGTGCACCTTGCTGAGGAGCAATGGATATGATTCCCACTGCTATCAAATGCAACTGAAAATCACTTTTGGGGGATTTGCAAGGTTGCAAAAGAAGCAGAAAACTTTGATCTTCTTGTAATTCAGATTTGAACTATGGACTCTTAAATATTAGGAAGCACGTTTAAAGTAGGAATGTCTTCTCTTGTGGTTGCCAGAAGCATTTTTCTCTGCATCTTCTTAACTTTTAATTTTCCTGCTACTTAATTTTCTCTCTTATTCACTCTTTTTCCTTTTTTTGTATGCACATAATCTGTGGCGTTTTTTAAACTCACACTGACTGTTTCTCTTTCTCTGGATTATTTTTCCCTCTGCATATTAATATACTGCTCCATTTTCTGCAAAATTCTGTCTGCTCTCTTCCTTCCTCTGTTTCTATTTATCTAGATATATTTTGTGTTTATCTAGTATATTGTATCCAAGAGCTAGAGAGGACATACTTCTAATGAAATCGCAATTGCACATTGTTCACAGAAGAATTTTGCTTGAAATTGAAATAACCTAGATTTATACACAATGGAGTTATGGTGTCAGATTACTTAATTTGGTATTGCTTTTAGTACATTAATGAATTCTCCTTCACTATGAATGAAAAAGAGAAATCAGAACAAAACACAGACTCCTTTATTCAGCTAATACTCAGCTAATGTTAGGTCAAATTAAGGTTTATTCTGTTAAACAAGCTTATTTTCTGGGCTTTATCTGTGAACAGATCATGGTTCAGAATTGTTTTGTGATGTGAAAATGTACTGATAGTTAAGAACTTCTCTTCCAGCTAGCAACCAAATAATTACAAATATTTTTCTGATGTATACTGATGTACACTATCATATCTAGTAGTATGATTGGTATTATTTACCTAATTAAATAGATCCAAACACTGGAAGTAGCTACAACTTTTCTTATAGTTCAGCCAATATAATTTGTTTACATGAAAAAAAATATTTTGACTAAGTGGAATTTCCTCAAAAGGTACTAGTGGAGTTGAACAGCTCATAGGTACTACTGCTAAATAACGTTATAAAAAGTGCTTAAGAACATGTAACTGATAAAGGAAGATAAAAACTATTAGAAAAATATCTTAAGTGAAAGAAGTGACAATGGATAAAGATAGAACAGAAAAGGATAGATAGTGTACATAAACAGAAGACCTGTGAATGTTTTCTGCATTGTGTGTAAAAAAACAGGATAAATATTCACGTTTTAAATTCCTTTTAGAATACTTTCTGTTTTATCAGTAAGCTAAAGGAGGGTTTTAAACGGCATATACTATATTATCTGACATATGGACAAGTGAATATCAAGGAGGAAGTAACACTGCCTTTTTATATGTTATTAGGGAAACTATTAATGAACTATTGTGTTCTGTTCTGGTGACTGCACTTCGAAAATATGTTTAAAATTGGAAAGAGTTCATTAAAGGTGAAAGAATGACTGTAGGTCTGGAAATAAGCATTGTAGTTAGAGGCTAAAGAAGATTGGTCTGTTTAATCTGCTGAAGAGAAGGTTAAGAGGTGACTTGATCATGGTCTGTAAGTACCTTAATGGGAATGAGTCTTTTGGCAGCAGATGACTGTTTAATCTAGCAGAAAAAGGCATAATGAGAACCAATGTTTCAAAGATGAAGTTAGGCAAATTCAGGCTAGAAATAAGGTGCTTATTTTTAAGAGCAAGAGTAATTAACCACTGGTACAACTTATCTAGGACTGGGCTGGATTCATCCATCACATGCAGACAATGTGAGGAAAATAGATACAGCACAGCCCAAACACATTATGCTTTTGATGTAGAGGCTACTCAATGAAATAGATAGCCTTCATTATGCAAAAGCTCAGATTAGATTTTAGTAGTCCCCTTGTACTTCAAAAATCTATGAGAGTATGACTTCTGGGAGAGGTTGCAAAAGATGATTGAGAGGATAAATTTATCATCTGTGTGTATGTTTTTCCTTAGCTGCTTTATCTTGTTTTAATGAGAATGGATTGAGTAAAACAATGGCATTATGTTACAACAAGAAATGAAGGCACCAGATGGTTTTCTAATGTGAAATGAAATTATCATATCTTGGTAATAGTTATTAGTTCCAATCACAGCGAGGCTCAGTAGCTGCCCATGAAACTGACAGTAATTTCTGCATAAATTATCTATATAGCAGTCCATTGAATTCTTTCTTAAAAAAACTTTGGAACCTGTCCAAAGCTGAAGGAGAATCTAAAAGGGAATCAGACAAACTATCTGCCAGATTAAAACCTGCTAAATTTAATATCTTGGCGGGCAGAGGGGATATACATTGAAAATGCTGTTACCTTTGTGACTCAAATATCCCAGTGAAATAGCTTTTTTGAAAAAGGAGAATGTTGTCTTCAAAGTTTTATTAAGTCCTCCAGATGATTAAATGTCTCCTCATGGACTGAGAAACAGGTAGAAGCCAAAATGTGGTGGAAATCGTCAGTGCTCTCTCATTTTAAGGTCTACTTATCCAGTCTGAGCATGGAAAGGAAGTGGTTTTACAATGCCTGGTAGGTCTGGTGGGCCATTTCATTTGGAAATAACAAAGAAAACCTTATTATTTTCTAAGAATTAGAAAGAAATAAATTTAAAAGCAAATTCTAAGCCTTATCTGCTTCTAGACTTGTAGTTTCCATTTCTGATAAGTGTATTGGTGTTTCTCAAATCGAGTTTTTCTTAGTTATGAACTTCTCTTCCTTTTTGTTGACTGCTTTTGTCACTATTGACCATTTTCAAGTTTCAGAAGTCTGTCTTCCTTCCTGTCTGGCAATCGTTTATTGTTTTCATGAAAGGTACTTATCTCACACTAGCTGTTCTTGGATAAAAAAGCTCAGATTTTTCATTGTCTCTGATTTCTGTGGTCTCTTGGTCTGTTTTTTGAAACCCCAGTGACTGTTTTGTTAATGAAAGACAGTTCTGAAATTGAGAAGAACAATGTTAATTCCACCCTGCTTCTATATGTACCACAGTTCTCCATCCTCACACAAATGAGACTACTACAACATATGTGGTTTACAATTATTATTTTTTTTATGAAGTTACTTTGTAGCTTTGTTTTTCTCATCATTTTTCCTCTGTACCTTTCACTTAGAGATTTTTTTCTTTCTAGGTTTTTGCACAGTACCATGCACAATGAAACTTTTCTCAGTTATGGGTACTAGGCATTTGCATACCAAATAGTAAAAACCAAAGTAATTTTTCACTCTCTAATAGCAATAGATTAGTGTCATTACTTCTGCATCACAAATTAAATGTCTTATCTCACTGTAAGAGTTGTGTATTTTATATCCTTGTTGCTGATAAGGAAGCTGAAGCAATAAAGGGGAATGCATCTTTTTCAAGATCACTTGGTGAGAGGCAGATGGGAGTAATTCAGGAAAGCTGACTCATACACCTTAGAATTATCTGATGGACTATTCTATTTGTCATTTATATTTGCCAATTTCCTTCCTTCTTCAGGACACATTTTTCTACTTCAGCTTTACTTTTCTACAATATCTTCCATTTCTTCCTGCACTGCTTTTTCTCCACAAAGATCCATGCTGCTGACTCTTTTCAATCCTGTCTTCCACTCCCACCCCCATCCTCTCCCCCCACTTTTTACCCTAGACATTTTGTAACCACCTCCCTTGGGAAATTTTTAAATGAAAGAATACCATCAATAAAAAGGATATGGATGTCATTCATTTGTTGTGAGTGATGTTAGCCTTGGCATGCACAAAGCCAGTTAGTTTTTCAAATCTGAGTTTGAACATTGGAATAGGCAAGTGACATTTATCTGTTTAAAAAATAAGTATGTATGTACAAGCACATGGGCATATATGGACATAGAACTTTTAGCTGAATGCTGCAAAAGTTGCCAGTGCATATAAATTATTTAGTGGGATTGTTGCAAGTCAAATATGAAAGAAACACCACTTCTGAGCTTCTCAAATATCCATGGAGTGACAGTGACTAATGGAAGACAAGTTTTTGAGTCCCAGCCTCCACATACTGATCTGGATAATGCTTAAAAAATAATTGGTAGCAGATATCAAAAATACATGTTAATGTTGCGTTAAAATTTCACTTTATAGATAAATTATAATTGAATGTAACAAATACAGACTTGTTCTTATGCATAAAAACACGTGGCAGTTTTGACTAAAGAGGAAATTCAATATAAATACCGCACAATCTGGTTGGTATTTTAATTCTTTTTGATCATCACAGTTTGGGCACAGTTTCTGGTAGAAACACATGCTGTTGAAATGCATTATTTCCTCTTTGCAGGAATACCTACTCAGGTAACCACTACTAATTTGAATATACAAAAAAAAGCAGGCACAGCTGCAAATATGTAAAGCAAGGTCTGTGGTCACTCCATACAGATATAAGAAATGAATTTGCAATGACAAGAGTCTGTGAGAATGAGATATAGGCTTTGTCCAGAGACCTCAAAACAGGTCTCAAAAATAAGTTCTACTTATTTCTTTAAAAGATCAAGGAACCTAGGTAGAGGTAGGTAGGTAAGTTAGAAGATGCATTAACACAGACTATAAGGGCAGCAGTGTATTTGAATTCTAAATGGAAGAAATTCAGATAAATTTGGTGCCATTAAGTTCTTTGAAGTGAACTGCCTTTTTTTTGGAATCTGAGGGCAGAAAGCAGAACTAATTCACATAAAGGACCTTATTCCAACCAGCTCTCTAGGTACTGGGACAAAGTGCCTGAAATGCTGTGTTGACCCTTCTCCTTCCTCGAGGGTTGTCAGAGAGCATATGTTTTACTGCCTGTTCCATCTCGCTGAAGCATGAAACTAAAAATAGGTGGAATGTGGTAGAAATCTAGTACTTCTCCACTCTTGCGTTGGTCATGCCCATGTCTTTTCCCTTCCCTTCCCTTTCCCCATCCCCCATTTTTCATTCCTCATACCCTTTTCCCTGTTCCTACATTATGGGCTGAAAAATGAGCACAAGGACTAGTCAACTTCTATTTTCTGCAAAGATTTATACTGCATTATAACTTATATCCAGATAGTAAGCGCTCTTAAGCTGCTGGAAAATGTGGTATTCATTAGTAGTTATGCTCCAAAATCACAGTATTCATGTTTATAATTTAGACCTGTCTTCAGCTACAGCTCTTAGAAACCAATGAAACAAAGACAAATGTTTTTCAGAGTCCTGTCAAAGAATATCTTTCAACCTAAAAACAAGATTAGTCATTCACAATAAATAAAATATTGAATTAAATATTTAACATATTAATTGAGTCTCCACTAGTTATTTTTTAAAGGAAGCTGAAGAGAGACATCAAAACCAAAACCAAATTAAAAGTGGTCATTAGGAAAATGTATGTTGTCTTTATGTACTATTGTAAGTTTTGTCTGAACGGGTAAACCATTTCGTTTCCTTTCTCCCATGTGATGTGCTTCACTCTCTGGCCTCTTTAGGGCCTGTAATGGCACTGCTGACAGGATCAGTTGTAAGAGAATGACTGAACTCTGGGTTCTGACCATAGGTTTGGCTACAAAGCTCTTTCCTCAGAAATGCATAACCCAATTGCTATCTTTTTATTATCTAATTATCACCTTTCTCTTCTCCTGCTTTCCCCCAGGAGGCAGGGCAAGAACACTTTCCTTTTCTCTTTTCAGCTTTTTTCTCTTTATGTCTGTCTTTAGATCACGAGCAAGGTGGAAAAGGGAACTGAGCTGGATCATAGAGAAAACTTCAACTGCAAAGAGCATTCTTTAGGAAAGACAGATTTCAGAGTTAGAGTTTATTTAGGAAATTGAGAGTACTTTTGAGAACATTTTCAACTATCAGAGGCTGAAAAAACCTTAGAACTTTCTCTTCAAAGGAAATAGATCTATCACCATGTGGCCATGTAAAGTTTGCAGATTTGATCTATGACTCATCCTGGGAATATAATTCAGAAACAATTCTCTAGAGTGAACTGTCTCTCAGTTTTAGCCAGTTTTGTGTGAGATCCTGCCATATGAACAACCTTCAGTATTGCGTTCCTGCCCACTGAAGCAGCCTGAAAGCCTCTGTTCATTAGCAGAGGTGAAGTCTTGGTTCCACCTTGTCAGTTTATATACGATACTACTGAGATGTTGTTCAACTGCATTAGCATTGCTTTGTGTAGAGAAATATTTCCAGTGTCAGAATTGTCCTGGACACCACCTCAAGTCTTATTATATTGATGAATTTCTTCTCCAGAGTTAGTCATTGCTCCAAACACGATACATGTTGAGATTGGTTAAACCATCCTTTTTGCAATACACTTCTGGTAATAATTACATAAGTTTTATTGGATATGGATGTCTTTTAAGCATTTTTCAGTATCCATGCTTTAATTAATCAGCTCTTTTCTCAATGAGCTATAAAACACAGCAAATATTCTGGAGATCAGTTACTGCTCCTCTTGCTGTTGCTCTCACTATCTTTCAGTTTCTCTGTCTTTCAGGTTTTGTTTTTTTACATGAAACACTTGTCTTCCTAGATTTACAAGGAATCTTCCAAAACTCTTAAGGAGATCCTATATGACTTGTCTAATAGAAGTTTTATGTACTCTTTCATACATTTCTGCTTTCTGAAAAAGGAAGACACATCCCTAAAGGGGATTTTCTGTGATTTGTTGGGAGGGCTGTCTAGCTCTTTTTACCTTATCTGGCAAAGAAGTTCTGAGAATAGTTTCTTTGATGCAAGAACTTCAATCTAAGCCTATCCTGACAGTTATCATAGAAGTGTATTTTTATTCAGGTTAAATTGCTGAGGAATTTCCTTGGATTGAACAAAACCAACAGTTTGTTTCCTTAATTTATTTTAGGGCTACAACTAGTATTTCTGATGCTGCTTTTGCTTCTTGAAGTACAGATGCTAAACATAGTTCATTATAGATGTGCAATCCAAAAATGGATCCAATTTTAATCAGGGCTTTGGGCTACCCATAAAATCAGAAGTTAGCAAAGGGAACACTGAATTTCACTTATAGCTTCCTCTCCAAGTCACAGGTGCCACATGCAAGAAATGCCTTTTCTGAAATTAAGGATTTTTTTGTTTTTGTTTTTGTCTTTTTTTTTTGTACAGCCTGTTCATAATGAAGAACATTTGGCTGTCTCAATGGCTGTCTTTTCAAATCAGATCATCAAAGATGAAAGGAGGACTGAAGGGAAACTACAAGGCTCATCTCATAAGCAGTATTAAGGCCATTGTTTTTTACATTCTTATTCAGCTAATAATGGATTTCTGGATTAATTTCCAAGGCAGAGCTTAATTCTAAATACTTAAAATAAATCTCTTAATAATTCCAAAAAACATTAAGATTCTTGGTCTTAATCTTCAGGTATTCTATTTTCCTTTCAGAAATAATAGAATTACTTAGATAAGTTGAATCTCTAACTTCTAGTGGAACAAATCTAACAGCAAAACCACTAGGACCTACAAATGTTGCAGTTGTAATTTCATATGATTTGGAATATATTTTTTGTTATTTTTACATTTGTTGACATTAGTAATGGACTCAAGATATTAAAAACATCCTGTTACTATATATTGGTCATTCAAAATTTTATTATTCTATTTTCTTATACTATATCGCATTATACAAGCCCCATTTTAATAATTTTAATACTACTATCAACTGCTAATGTAGCTAGTTTCACTTCATAGGTGAAATGTGTAGCACAGGTAATTTATTATTCTTTTATAGATATATTGTAAAATGATAATGAGTAAAACCAGGAATAGGTTGTATTCCTGAAGTTTCTCAAAATCCGTAGAGTAGAAGTATTAGCGATAGATTGATACATGGTAAATTTACCAATAGATTGGTAAATTGATTGATACACAGTAAATTTACCAATAGATTGGTAAATTGGTGGATTAGTAAAGACTGAGAGAATTTAATGGGAAGACATAAGAAGTTCCTGTATTTTGGTCTCAAAGCCAGAAAACAGACCCCTCCAGATGATTTATTGTTTTTAGGAAAGGTGTGGTTTTTGAAACATGTAGGGCACGTTTCTCTGCACTCTAAAATGTAGATACCTGCTCTCCTCTCAAGTATTCATACTGTTGACACTGGAAAGAAACTGAAATGCAGCAGAAAGCAGTTCTTCCATACTACCTTAAGTGACTGTCCTAGAAGGAAAGGGTTCCCCAGAGTTACAGAGCTTTCCCATTGACTGTAGAGAATCTGAGATTATTGCCTTGGTCTAGATACCTAATGTGAAGCTGGCTACAAGCAAGTAGGATGAATCTTATAAAATTTTTGCTCACTACCTAAGCACTGTGCAACTTTGAACAATGTATAAAATGCAGAATGACTGTAGGGAGAGGCTGTGGTTTAAAACTATCTATGTATGCAAATTAATTAATTTTACAGGGAATATTACAAATAATTCTAATTCCATAATAAAACTGGGTGACTTAACTAGCACTGTGGGGATATTTGTGTTATGTTAGATTATTGGTTTAAAGGCTATGAAGACTTTCTTTTCTTTCATGTTGGCACTGAAATGAACACAAAAACCAAAAAGAGAAATCTCTTTCAAATCATAGAAAAGGTTCACATTTTGGCTTACAGTATGAGCTGGACTATGGCCAAAGTTCTGGTCTGCATTTGTAAAAGTCATATTTTAAAAGATTGAACTGTTCATAATGACTGTTTCTAAAATTAAGCCAGTGATTGTAAAACCCCATATTTCAGAAACAAAAGTAAAAATTACAAACAATAATCACAATCCTCTATTTTCTTTTGCTCATGTAAGTGTATATGCTTAATCATATTAGAGGTTGAGTACATTTATCCTCCACTAGCAGAACAGATGTTGCTGTGTCATCTGCTGTATGGATTGTCATTTTTTTACATTTATGAATCCAATTAATTTTTGTTTATTAAATTAGGGTGACAGACGTAGGATTTTGATCTGTGCGCCAGTAATGTGTTTCTGTTGTTTGCATAATTTGTTGGAAGTATGTGCTAATCTTGACATATTCTATGCCAGAATTTTCATGGAAAATTTAAATTGAGGAGTACAGTTCAGCAAATTGCATCAACTGAGTTATTAAAGCCCAGTAGGTGTTAAGCAAGAAATTATGAAAAATCTGATGATATAGACAGATTACCATTTCTAAAACTATTTCCAACTCCAAACATTTTTGTGTTGTCATCCACTAAAGTAGTACTTAGATTTCCAAAACTGTGATATAGTTTAATTAACTGTTAGAGCAACTCTTAATGCATTTAGAGGAAAGGGACCATTGATTAAAGCAGTTTGTCTGTTGTTTTCCTGGATTAAAAAAGAATAGCAGGAATAAGCAAGAAAATAATTCACATAGTGAATATTTAGAACCTTGAAGCTGGAAGCTGACAACACTGTAGTTATTGATTCCAGTTTCTATCACATGTTTAGGTTTCTGCATGCATGTAGGAGATTAGTAGGCTGATACAGCAAAATTAACAACCATGTTTACAGAAATAGTAAAATTTTCCCACATCCAGAACAAACTATACCCTCTAACAGACTCTTAATCATTAATTCTCTTTTGCACATTTTATTTTTCTGTATTTTTGTGCTTCTTGCTTCGGAAGTGAAATGGAGGAAAAATTATTAAATCTAGAGTAGACTAGAATACTTCAGTTGGAAGAGACCTACGGCAATCATCTAGTCCAACTGTCTGATCATTTCAGGGCAGACCAGAAGTTAGAGAAAATTACTGAGAAAATTGTCCAAATGCCTCTTCAACACTGACAGGCTTGGGGCATCGGCCACCTTTTTGGGAAGACTGTTCCAGTTTTTGAAAGCTGCCTTAAAAATCATTAGTTCAGATCCAACATTTTGAAGTAAGAAATTTGAAATGGATTGTTTAGAGACTAAAGTAAAATGTAGAAAATAATCTTTATTAGAGCGTAAAGTAAAATATATACAGAAATCTTTATATAGTACCTGAAGTATATTGTTCCAAAGTCATTATATGTCTCTGTCTTGTATACTTTCAGGCTGTATTTTTAGTAGTAAATAAACCAGGACAAGACTATTTTTAAAGTCAGGGTCACTGGGCTTACTCTCTTTTCCATCAAAATAGTGCATGATAATGCACAAAACACCCTATTAGGAACAATCTTTGGTATGTACTTGACATCTGCATGGCTATTATCTCAGGGTGGAGTGCAGGTATCATTTGTGAGGTTATTCCTTAGGACAGGTGAAAACTGTTCCAGGGTCAGTGCTGACATATGGTGTAGACAATTAGGGGTCTCACTCTTGGCTCTGTTTTGTTAACTGTAACTGGTGAATCATACTTTTGATTTGAATGTAAGTTGGAAATTTTAACAGCTTTGCTAAAATATTGTCAGTAGAACAAATTACGCCTGATTCTACTCTTTTGTAGAAAAGTTGACTGAATAGGTGAAAACCTTTTTCTTTTCTGTCCTGCTCTTAAATAATTTTTTTTCTAAGTCATACAGGTTCAACTTAAAAGAAATAAATTGTTGTGGGAGAAATCTATCAAAATATTTATACAACTTGAAAGTCCTAAAATGGAACTATATACTTATTTCTTATTTCTTCTTTTGATGTTTCTTTCACAAATAAGTTCCTATTGATTTGAATAGATATTAGGTGTTTAAATATCTTTCTGAATCTAGGCTTAAAAATGTCGAAGGGGAAAAAAAAAGAGCTAGTTTCAAATAAGAGTAGACACATAACAAATTGTGGCAATTAAAGCTTAAAGAATCTGAAGTTTCACAACAAGAATAAAAAAAAAAAGAAAATCAGTGGGTTATTACCCATCCAGAGGCATGTGCTAGAGGAAAGCCTAAGTGAAATGTAAATAAAACAACAATGGTTTAATAGCTTCAGTTTGTTTGAAACCAAATTATTATATTTGATCTTTAATTTAAACATGTGGTGATTTTCTTTTTGTCATGCTGGTGTTTTCCACAGCATTATTAATGAGGACTATTAGGTAATTGATATTATTTCCCATTTTAATTTCAAATGCAATATTACTGAATATCACTGAATATCACTGAAATTTTTGGAGTTGGAAGGGACCATAGAGATCATTAGTGTAATATGTGTCAAGAAGAAGTTATTTCATTTTACTTGAAAAAAAATCTTTGATGTCTTTGTTTTCAAGGACAGGAAAAAAACCTGTACTCCTTGTTCTGATATTCTCTAATGTACATTATTGATTTGTAAATACATGTTTGGATCATATTTTAAGTGATGGCTAATTTCAAGCTTATTTCCATAGTCAATACCATGTATTTTGAGATGGATTTTTAAGTGGGACCCGGGATGACTCCTCATTTGCTTAAAAAATTCAAACCCAGAACTCTTTGCATAATTTTACATAGGCAATGATTCTGTATAAGAGGAACAAACGGTCTTCTCCACATATACATATAAATGATGACTACATGTTTGTTTGCATAATTTGCACACAGCGTTTCCCCTGAAGGTATAGGAAACACACTGCTATTTTACTGCACTCTTTTTGTTGAAGAGGAAGTGGTGTCATTGAATAGAATTGCCTCAACAGACACTCTACCAAAGTGCCAAGTTGTAGCAATCAGTAGAGAAATAGCAGATGTGAAGGTTAGTTGGCATCAAAGAATGTAAGTGGAGGACTTTCCTATGGGAAAGAGAGTGCTTCATTATGCTTTATCTCTACTAAGAATATTGGTTCTATCAAGCTCTCAGAAAATTAGAATATGATGGCTTTCATGACTTCATCTCTGAAAGAGTCACTTTAACAACAGTTAAAAAGTTAGATAGATATCCATCTAGGGAATTGCACTAAGCGATCAGGATTTTATTAGTTTTAAACTGGAATGTTACAATTTCTTCTCTCTCTGAAGAAAGCAGATCCAGTGCAATGACTCTGGGACAAGAACTGGCTCCCTGGGTGATCACTATATTGTAGATGAGTGTAAATGCTGCTTTTGGAGCATGTTCATAGGAAACAAACAACACGTTATCATTTCTCTAGAGCCTAAATATTTAAAGACTTTTGTTCAGAAAGTTCCTTGTTTTGTGGATAGCTTGTATATTTACGTTTCTTTTTCTGAACAGTATAAGCAACTTTTCAGTGTTTGTCCACACAGGAATTGCTGCAGAAAAACTGCCTTAATACATCAATCAAGTGGATGCTCTTTAGAGAGATTGTCCTACAGGGAATGGCAAAACTGAAGAGTCAGTAAACAGAGTGATGTTGAGCTGGCAAGTCAGTAGATCATAGATTATATTTGTCAGTATGAGAGGTTACAGTTGCTGATACTAGTTGAATGCTTTTTGAGCAAGGAATAAAAAAGGAACAGTAAGGACAGAAGACTTGGAGGGAAATATTCAATGACAGATTGTTTCATTCATTCCCTTTGCAAACCTGTGAAATACTTTATTTTTAGGAAGGTGAATTAGAGATTTTCTGTGCTTGAGACTGAACATGGAGGATCTTTGCCTTAAAAAAACAAAGCCCAACTCCTTAATAATATATCTTTCATAAGGCATTGAAACAATTTACTCACATCACTGATCTTTAAATTAAAATACTGCTTATTGGAAGTTCTGCCCTAGTCTGCTTAATTAATGCTTAAAGCAAATGATATTTATTGGCAATGTGAAGGAGGAGTCAGCATTAATTATCTAAAAGCACCATTCTCACTGAAATTCAACATAGATAGAAAATTAATTGTTCCTGGTCTTTGAGCTTTGTTCACACGAATAACCAAATAAATGCAGTAGAGCACACACTGAATCAAAAGTTGCTCTGACAGTTTAGATGCTCAGTGCCAGAAAGGAATTCGATTTGCTGAGCACTCTGCAGTGCTTCAGCGTCCTGTGTCTCCAAAGTTCACAACACGGGGCAGAACTGAGGGCTTTGACATTAAGAGATATCACGTGGTATCTGTCAAGATTTGCTTTTTCATTTTAGAATGCTGTGTAATGGTGTTCACAAGCAAGTTGCTTCTGCCTTTGGTGCTTACAGATACATATGGTTACAAGAGAAAATTATTTTGCCTTTGGCTTTAAAGTAAAGCTGAGGCATTCCTGTCATGCAGTTGCCCAAGACCAGGTATTTTGTACCTCAGTAAACAGCCAAAAGCATCATAAAAATCTGTTAAATTGTCTCTTATTTTTTGCATTTTGCTGCTTTCAAACAGCAGTTTATCAAAGCAAGCAGAACAGAGATAATAATAAAACTTAGAGCTAAATCAAACACGCAAAGTCATTTACAACCTGGACTTAATTAGGCTTCTATTTTAGGTAGTAAATCCATTTTAAAGATGGAGAAAATAACCTAATTTAATTACACTGAATAAATGAAATGTCAGCTTCCTGAAGTTATGAAAGACTTGAAGCACTGTAGGTTGAAATGGTCAGCCACCTTAGGCTAATATGAGTGGATACAGACAAATCTTTTTCTCTATTGTTGCTTTACAATACTTCTCTAATTTCTCAGAAGCAATGATATAACCTTTCAGCCAATTATATCTCCTGTATGGACTGAGATTCAGGGTAAAGCTTACCTGGAAGTGAGATGATCTGGAAATGAGTACCCTGAGAGCTATTCAACTGGTCTAAAATCTGTTCCTTTAATCAAGATTTCTTTAGAAGTGTAATGACCCCTTTGTATACTTTTAGTTCACTTATTATATCTCTTTTATAAAAAGCAATAAGTATTGTAGTTTTCAGAGTGGGAAAGTATGCTGTGAATACATGTAATATGGAGCACATTCTCTAACTGTGTTTGCATAAATCCTATTAAAATTAGCATTTTGCAAGCTATCATAAAAAAAGAGAAAAAAAGAAAATCCCTACAGATCAAGATTAGCGAGAATATTTGATTGTCATTACAGGTAGGTATCTTGTTTATTAAAAAGGTGCAATTTAGCTAATTAGACTATACAAACTGTATTATTTTTCACCGTAGGTTTCCTGACACTTTTCTGAAAACAATAAGCGTTTTAATTGATTAACAAAACAATGAAGTCAAAAGAATGAAATTAAACTTCTTTTTCCCAAGAACTACATCATTGTGATGCAGTAAAAAATTAGAAATAGAGTTGCTCCAAAGCTCAGTTTCAGGAGACGTAACACATGGATACAATCAGGTGCCATGAAGAAAAATCTTTATCAGAAGAATTTAATTCTGTAGTTAGTGTAGGAAAACTTTTTACTATAATCCTAAATCTAAGAAATTTATTTTGTAGTCCCATGCATTATCAAAACAACTGAATCAGGTGAAACTCTACTAAGGATAGTGGTTGTATTGCTGTCTTTTTTTTTTTTTTAAAAACCCTGACTTTTGTATCACTGTGCTATTAAGCCCTAGTGAATTGTGCTGAAAGTTTTCAAATAAATAGGTATTACATCAGATCATTCATTTGCAATTGTAGCCTTCTATACACAGTTACCAAAAGCTCTTTCCTTTAAATTTTTACATAAATTAATACATTCAGATATCCACTTTGCCAGGATATTTTCTGCCAAATTGGTCAAGAGAAAAGATATGAAAATTTGCTGCAGGATGTCCACAGACTATTAATGTAGAAATATACAGAATTAACACATCATTGGTGTTGCTGGTGCCATCAAATGCATGCCATTAATAAGCTTGAGGTATTATTAAATTCACTGTCTTTTACTGAAGCAAGGAACTAACAGCAACTGAGATTTCAAAGATCTCAAGTAACATATAGATTCCTTTATAGATTAATTTATACTTAGGAGGCATAGAATAATACTAGAATAACTGCTGAGCTAATTTCCTTCCCCTAGCTCCTTTGTGGCAACTACTGAACCATACCACTCCTTTTGGATTGATACCATTCAGCCTTGTCTTTGTAGTATTGATTGCTCTAGGTCAGTTTGATGTCTTAGGACATTCTGAAAAATGAAATTAGAGCTAACCCTTGTGAGTAATATGCTTAAATTCTACCTATATAGAAAATTATTTTAGTTTTACTGTACTGCCAGAAATAAAATATCATACACCAATGCACTTTGTCATGAAAATAGTGTCTTGTTCTCTCATCTGTTTACAAGACAATTATATCATGCTTATTCTTATGTTAAATTTAGAGACTTGCAACTCAATTACCGGCTATCATATTAGTGATAATGGTTCCAGCTGTGTTGGGGTTTTTTGCATAGTTTTTACAGCCTTAGACAGTTTTGTCTCCAGTATCCTAGGAACTGTATCAATGTGGATGTGCCTTAAAGCCATAGTGCAATTCAAATAGTTAAAAAATCTTTGTAAAATTTCTCTTATGAGAAATTTAAAATGAGCTGGATATGTAAATATTAATAATTGCATTGTTTTTGAAGTACTCTGAGATAATTTGACATAAACAAAACTATTATTATTTTCTTAATGTCTTTATCATTTAATATTTCCTCAGGATTTTTAGTGCATGGCTATAGCTGATATAAACTTGTAAAAAACACAACCCTATCACTTTTAAATCACAGCTATTGGAAATACAACTGGTCTTTAATGTTGATTCTGCCCTACAGCAGGACGACTCTGTCTTTGGACGTTATTATAGAGATGTCACATCTATGTTATACCTTTCCACCTGCCTAGCATTGGTATTTATCACAGATAGCAGAGAAACAAGTGCTTATTAGGTGGCCCTAGATCAGAACAGTACAATCCCATTTAAAGTTCAGAAAGGAAGAACACATCTTTGAGATTAGTAGATTTCAGGCCTAAGGTTTAGGAGTGTTTTTTTTTTTTTATTCCTCAGATATTTTCTCTTTAAATTAGGTACTGTAAAACTACATGCAATGTTTTTTCCTCACTGTATTTCTGATCTCTGTGATCCTTTTCTGTCTTTTCTGTGCAATAATGAGATTGTTAAATACAACTAGACCTAACCCGAAGCCCTTTAGTTGTTTATGCTGTGTCCTCTGTCATTAGTCTTATGGTGCTTTTGTTTTAGGTCCTTTCATTAGGATTTAAAGCCATTAAAGCCATGGTTTGAAGCAATTATTTAAATTGATTTTACAACATGAATTTTATGAGACATTGATGCTTATGTTGACATGTACTCTGACTTCACTACAACTCACTCATAGCCTAATCAGGTCCTTCCTTGCTTCCAGACCACAGAATGGATAGTTATTATTCTCCTTTAGATCCTGATTTAGTAGGTATTATCCAAGATAAATTATATCTGGCCAGTGATATCTTACAATATGTCATTCCTTAGCTCTCAAGTGACTTCATTTCATTCCATCTCTTGAGAATGGCTGATGATATAAAAAATTCATATTTATGCAAGCAAAAAAGAAAAGGCTGCCTTAAATTAAGGTGAAAAATATTTTCTTTTCTTTCTCTTTTCTTGGTGGAGAGGATGGTGGGGTGGCAGAGGGCCCCATAAGAAACTGTTCAGGCCCAGTGTCCTATCATCCCACAGCATAAAATTGAGAAGAACCTTCCAGAAGGTCAGGTAAAAGTGGAAAGTGGAAGTCTTTCCTCTCCCTACTTCTCTCTTTATTTCCTGAGCCCATCTGAAGTCTCTGTGAGGTGGGAGGTGTATGGGCAGTGTGAGCACTCAGGGTCCCTAATTTCCTCACCCTGTTCCAGTGTTGATGACTAGTGAAAGTATCTTCTTGTTATAACTGAAAGTTCTCCCCAAAATTTTAGATGTATATACTAAAGCAGTTTCCAACAGAAAAAAAAAATTATTACAGTGGAAAAATCTCTATTAGTTTGGTAAGCATTGTTATCAGATTCCTCTGGAATAATTTACCTGTAATCACTCATCTTTCTCACCTTAACTATGTCATTCATCTTGCCTAGCTTCAGACGACAGAAGCTAGTTATCTAACCTGGAGAAACCTCTTTTTCCTTTTCTGTTTATATTAAGTGAGTGTCTATTAATATCAAGGCTTAAAATATGTAACTTTTAAAGCTCTAAAAGAAGGAGCATGATTTTTCCCCTAAATGCATTTTTATTTCATTTTTCAGTCTTATTTTCATTCTAATATTTTCTACAGTCTTTTTAAAGTTCATGAATGCTGTTTTACCCCTTTGAGGTATATGCTAGTTGATTACCTTACCCAGGGTCTTTAAGAATTCAGTTCCATGTCCTCTTTTTGTTGCTCTCTTCTTGGTTGAACAAAACCGTATCTTTAGTTTTGCTGTGTAACAACGTAGTCTGCTAGATCATTAAAACAATACCATGCCATATTAATCTCTGGTTTTAAATATACTGCCCAATAAAAACTGCCGAAGGAAGTAATCCTGAATTATTACACAGTATTCTTATTTTAAGATAAACTGTAATGTTGATATATTGATTACAGAGTATTAGTATTCCATTAAATTTTTATGTTACTCCTCCCAAATCTACCTATCTAAATTTATTCAAATGAAATTATATATCCATCATTTCTCCTCCTAAAATGCCATCTGTTCCACAGATAACTTAGGTAACTAATCGCTGTTTTAGTCAAAGTACAACATTTAAATCTTCAAGTGCCATCCGTCCCTGCACTCAGCACTTTCCTTAGTTTCCTAAGAAAGTTTGCTTCTGTTGTTATGCAAAAATTACTAAGTCTGGCTATTCTGAGCAGCTAAGTGCTTACTTCTAAGTCCCTGTGGGGGCCTAACATTCCTCCAGAGACTGGTCTGGAAACAGGATGACTGCATCTTCCTGTACTCCTCCAGTGACAGCAGTGTTGTTACAGCTTGGTTTTAGCTGGTGACTCAGTTTTAGGGAAATGCATTAGAAGGAATATCTGAATTTTCTAATGTTGAAATATTCAGAAGGAAGAACAATTTCATTCCATACTATTTAAGATATCCCATTTTTCTGAATTATTATGAATGAAGAGCAATTGGATTAATAGATTACATTATAAGAGAAGAGAAGGTAAAGAAGGCACTTTACACACCTGAAATTTCATGGGGTTTGCTCTACTAGAATGCATATATTTTTCATCCCAAACAACCCTTTGTTATTCACTTTAGTCAGGTGAAGTATAAATTTTCTGTCTTTTTTTTCAATTAAATACAACATTCTATACCATTTGGGTTTGCATCCTGTTCATACTGAAGTAAACACAAATTTTGTTCCTAGTCAGTCTATTTTATTTTAGCTTATTTGTTTCTGTTTAGTAACTTGAGTAGATATACCGCCTCTCCTTCTTGGTATGATTTCAAAGGTACAAAGAGGTAGCAAACATAGGCTATTCTACTTAAAACATTCATGTTCATTGTTCTTTGTTTAAAAAGAAAGAAAGAAAAAAAAAAAGGTACAAAATTACCACTTCAGAGCAAACTATGGATTTCAGACTAACTGGGTTAGCTTTAATTTGTACTCTGCCTGTTTGAATAAGGTATTTAACATAGTAATTACTTGAGTATTCATGTTCAATAATTGCTATAGCACATCTGCAAAGAATCTAATTCCCCTGCCTTAATATCTGTAAAATAGACAGTATATTTTCTGTTCATCATTTTTTAGTCTTCTATTTAGTAAAAGTAAACATGCAAACTCAAAAACAAAGGTCTTACAAAAGATGACTAAAGATGTATATATTAAAATACAAACCAGTAATTTTGCTTATTGCTGTGACTTATTACATTTTGCATGTTTCTGTAATGATGTTGAAGTGCTCATATCACCATGTAGTAGAAGTACCCAGTTAGTTAAAATAAACAAACAAAAAAATTAAGAAGCCTCCCAGCTGGAGCTGATTATTGCCTCCATCAAGTGTATCCCTAAAAAGAAGTGAAGTGAGGAAAAATAGACCGTGCCTGAGCAATTGCTTCTGGACTTTCGCTTTCTCAGTGAATATTTTTCCTGGTGAATCCAATCAATTAATAACCTAGGTTAAGATCAGAAGGAAGCCCATTCTGAGGTCTTAACAATTAGTTTTATATGTAGCTAAAATATTTTTGCTTAACTCTTCTAATGAAGTAATCCTAGTTAAGCAGCTGTCACTTCCATGGTAAATGGCTCGTGAACACATTTCAATGCTAGTAACAAAGCAGTGTTTCCTTAAGGTTTCTTTGGAACTTTTGACTCTTTCTACAATATAGTGCATATATAGCCCATATAGCACTTCCATTCTTGGTTGCATCTTTCTTTGCTTGTAATTTATATTTCAGAGATTAATTCTTTTTACACCCCAAAGCTTGATCTTACACTTCACATATGTGACATTAAAAGACATCAACAGTCCTTGTAACAACACCTGGCTTGTTCCCTCCCTGTTGATGTTCCATTTCATAGAATCTTCTAGGTTGGAAGGGACCTTCAAGATTACCTTGTCCAACCGTTAACCTAAGTCTGACAAAAATAAACTCCCACAAAACAAACAAAATGCAACATCACTAAACCATGTCTCTCAGCACCACGTCAACCTGTCTTTTGAACACCTCCAGGGATGGTGCCTCAACCACCACCCTTGGTCACCCATTCCAATGTCTGATAACCATCTCATTGAAAAAATTTTTCCTAATATACAGCCTGAACCTCCCCTGGTGTAACTTGAGGCCATTTCCTCTAGTCCTGTCACCTGTGACTAGGGAGAAGAGACCAACCCCTGCCTCTCTACACCTTCCTTTCAGTTAGTTGTAGAGAGCAATAAGGTCTCCCCTCAGCTTCCCTTTCTCTGGGCTGAATAACCCTAGTTCCCTCAGCCTCTCCTTATAAGACTTGTGCTCCAGACCCCTCACCATCTTTTTTGTTCTTCTCTAGACCTGCTTCAGCACCTCTTTCTTGTGGTAGGGGGCCCAAAACTGGACACAGTACTTGAGGTGAGGCCTCACCAGTGCTGCGTACAGGGAGATGGTCACCTCCCGAGTCCTACTCACAATGCTGTTCCTGATACAGACCAGGATGCTGTTGGCCTTCTTGGCCACCTGGGCACACTGCTGGCTCATGTTCAGCTGTCAGTCGACCAACATCCCCAGGTCCTTTTCTGCCAGGCAGCTCTCCAGCCATTCTTCCCCAAGCCTGTAGCGCTGCCTGGGGTTGTGACCCAAGTGCAGGATCTGGCACTTGGCCTTATTGAACCTCATTCCGTTGGTCTCAGCCCATCGATCCAATCTGTCCAAATCCCTCTGCAAAGCCTCTCTACCCTCCAGCAGGTCGACACTCCCACACAACTTAGTGTCGTCTGCAAACTTACCGAGGGTGCACTTGATCCCTTCATACAGATCCTTGATAAAGATGTTAAAGACAACTGGCCCCAGTACCGAGCCCTGTGGAACCCCACTCGTGACCGGCCACCAACTGGATTTAATTCCATTCACCACCACTCTCTGGGCCCGGCCCTCCAGCCCGTTTTGAACCCAGGGGAGGGTATTCCCATCCAAGCCATGGGCAGCCAGTTTCTCCAGGAGGATGCTGAGGGAGACTGTATCAAAGGCCTTGCTAAAGTCCAAATAAACAACATCCACAGCCTTTCCTTTATCCATCAAGTAAGTCACTTTGTCATAGAAGGAGATCAGGTTTGTTAGGCAGGACCCGCCCCTTGTGAACCCGTGCTGGCTGGGCCTGATCACCTGGGTGTCCTTCATGCGCTGCATAATGGCACTCCGAATGATTTGTTCCATGACCTTCCCAGGCACTGAGGTCAGACTGACANNCAGACTGACAGGCCTGTAGTTCCCCGGATCATCCTTCTGCCCCTTCTTGTGGATGTGCCACCACATCTCCCAATATCCCTCTCTGTGAGCAGTAGGTCTAGTGAGGGACCTCCCCTGGTTGGCTCACCTGCCAATTGCATCAGGAAGTTATCTTTGTATCTTTAACATCCAGGATGTTAAATTATGATGTTAATCAGTAAAGTGTTTTCTGAGCACTGGACTGTTAGTTGACTCTTCCTTATGATTGCAGTATTTTTCACTGCCATCCATTAGCTTTGTCATGATTATGATCCCAGAAAGATGAGCTGAATAATCCCTATCAGTGACATTTAATGACAAAACAGAAATGTCAATAAAAATTGCTGCAATGGCTTATAAATCATTAGAATTACAGGCTATACTACTTCCTATCCACTTTTACAAAGTAAATAATTATCAAACAACTGCCTGTTCTCTCATGCATCTAAAATTTCTGTTTTTAAAGCTGTTTCTTGTAACATAGTATTTTCTGTCCATAAAGAATATTTTAAAGCTGAAGGTCATTTGCTAAAGAAGAAAAACTCTCAAATAAGATAATAATAAATATATATTTAAAAGACCATAAATGAAGATAGATGATATAATTAAAAGCTAATTATGAGGGGAATGCTTTAAGGGAAAAGAGCTTATCTTTCCCCAGATTCTCTTACTATAGAGAAACATATAATGTTCAGTGCAATCTCTTTCTCTCTCCCTGCCTGAGGTTATCATCATGACATTTGGAAGATTATCACAAGTTACATGCCATTTCAGATAGACTGTCAGATATGTGTGCATTCTCCAAAATGTCTCCAAAATGTCTCCAAAATCTGTGTCCCAGCAGGCATAGTAACCTTGTTCAGATTACTTTCTTTGCACACCATAAACTAATCATGAGAGGGAGCCTTTTGCCTCTTTGTGGAAAGCACATACAGTAGCAAGTATTTGCCATGGTCACAGGTAAACTCCAGAGTAGAACAGATTCTTAATCCAAATGTGGCTGACAACACACCTGAATTACAAGGATGAACAAAACCAGTTAGAAATTAGTGTACTGTCAAACACAAATAACACAAATATATAGACTAAAGACTTTAGTGTTCTAGATTTTAAAAAAAAGAAGAACAATGTACATTTATTTCCCTCAGCCTAATTTCTACCTGCATTTTTTTAAGCCTCTGAGGCTTTGGAGCTTACCTGGTACCCTTGTGATTTTGAGAAAACTGTGATTTTCAGTAACTGTGATGTGTCCCCATATATCACTGGAACTGCTCTGTAAGGAAATGTATTTGGTTTGCATGGCAAGGTTTTGGTAGTGGGTCTATGGTCATGGCTTCTGTGAGCAGCTGCTAGAAGCTTCCCTTGTGTCCAATAGAGCTAACGCCAGGTAGCTCCAAGATGGACCCACTACTGGGTAGGGCTGAGTCAATCAGTGATGGTGATAGTGCCTCTATGATAACATGTTTAAGAAGGGAAAAAAATCTTCTGAGAACAATGGAGACAGGAGCAAGATGTGAGAAACAGCTCTGAGACACCAAGGTCAATGAAGAAGGAGAGGGAGGAAGTGCTCCAGGAGCCAGAGCTGCAGATTTCTCTGCAGCACGTGTTGAAGACCACAGTGAGGTAGGCTAACCATGATTTAGTTTTTATTTTCTCATTTTGGTACTCTGATTTTCATTGGCAATAAATTAAAGTGATTTGCCCAAATCTGTTTAGCCTATGACAGCATTTGCTGAGTGATATCCCTGTCCTTATCTTGGCCCACAGGCCATTCATAAGTTTTCTCTCCACTGTCCAGATGAGGAGGGAAGTGCTAGAGCCGCTTTGGTGGGCATGTGACATCTAGACAGGGTCAACCCACCACAGGGAAAAAATATGCAAATAGGTATGTTGAAGTATTTTTTTTAATTAAACATTTAATAAAAAGCAACTACTTCCAATAAGCATGTGAGGGCGCTAGTTTTAATGTATGCATGGTCTTTTCTTTGGTTGTTTTGCCACAGATGAGTTCTGTAGGCCCACAAAAAAGGTTACACAAAGGAACAACAGTGGCTTTCTGTCCCTGAGGCTGATCCTATGCCAAACACAGTCTAAATTATGACAGCTGGTTGGTTATGGCTCCCAACAGCGCTTTGTTAACAAGAAAGTGCTGAGCACTCCAGTACACCAATCATGCCGAGTGACCATATGGAAGTTAAGAATTTGGCTTGTCATCATGGTATGCCAATTGTGAATTCATTCTCCAACACTGTAGATCCATGTTAATGACTTCATTTCTTTCTGTTTATGATGATCTTATTACTTAGAACAGGTACTGAAGTTAGTTTAGGGTTATTTCTAGATAAATGAAATCTATAAGAGTCTAATTATATTGGCTCTTTAGACTTGGTTTCTGCAACATACAAACATTGTAACTTTGTCCTAGAACGGCATTAAAATCTGTCTGCTGTGCTGAAATAATATAAACCTCAGAATATGCTTTATGCTTTTTCACTTGCGACATTAGAAGGAGCAAAATTTCTCCAACATGGATACCTCTATTTTAAGTAAATCAAAGCAGGTGGCTAACATACAAGAATTTTAGCATTGTCACCACTGAATTGTTTATCTCATTATCTTGTTTATGACAGTAGTCAGTCTAGGGTGAAATATGAAAACATGGTATCCACATTATGATACCTGTCTGAACTGTCAGTGATTTGCAGCTCATATACTTCTTGAGATAAAAGGAGCGTCATTATGTTTAGTAACTGCATTGCCAAAATAAGAGAAAACAAAAAGCAGAGACAGGAAGAAACTACAAAGGGAGTTATTAATAAGAGATCAAACCAGATTAAGTCTTCAGATTCATTTGGATTACAGAAAAACTTTATGTTACATTCAAAAATATTTTTTGTTGGTTGGAAGATTGCTGCTTTGTAGTGACATATTTTTTTGCCAAACTGTCTGCAAGTAAATCGCCCGAGTCTACTTTTTGTTTTGTAGTAGAAATGCTTACCAGTGTAGTCACTGCTTTTGCTGATGTTTCAGTGATAGTAGAAGGAGGTCTATGAAAGACTTGATAGACTTGCAGGTCTCCATGTTCAGATGCAAAAAAAATGGAAAATTTGATAGTGGAGTAAAAGCTGAGAGGCAAACTGTCAGTGAAAGTAAGGTCTGGAAGAATTATGTAGGGTCAGACAGATTGTGCCTCCAGCAAGAACTTGGCAAAGGGAATAGGATCATTCCTGACATGGATGGGACCTGGACAGTTTGGCAGCTAAGGTCAAGCTTCATACATCACTCATCTGATGCTTTATTCTAGAAATGGTACACAGAATCTCTCCCAGTCATTACTCTTCAGCCAGCCTTGTAACGGGCTGCAGGAATGCAGTTTCATCTCATCTGTGCTGTCAGTTTGCTGTTCAGCAGCAACTGTTCACACGTACAGTTGAATAGACCCTATCAAACTAATTTCATGATGTTAGAGGTTAGGCCCACCTTTTCCACCATATCTTGTTTGGAGAGGTTTGGGTCTAATAGAAGGGTTTTGACATATAGTGTTAAATGATGTATTGAGTTAAAAAACATGTAGAGTAAAAGAGTAATCTAGATTTCAGCAAAAGTACCTATAGCACATGAATCTTAAAGTGAAAAGCACCACCATATACTGTATACTTAACTGTATCTTTAGCTTTTAGCCTGCAATTACAGCCTACTTACAATTAGACTATGTATATGTTATCATTTTATTATAGAATCATATAATAGAGTTGGAAGGGACCTTAAAGATTATCTAGTTCTAACCTCCCTGCTATGGACACCTCCCACTAAACCAGGTTGCTCAAAGCCCCATCCAGCCTGGCCTTGAACACATCCAGGGATGGGGCATCCACAGCTTCTCTGGGCAGCCTGTTCCAGTGTCTCACCATTCTGAGAGTAAAGAATTTCTTCCTAATATCAAATCTATATCTCCCCTTTTTCAGTTTAAAACCATCACCCTTCATCCTATTGCTACATTCCCTGTCCCTCACCGTCTTTCCTGTAAGTCCCCAACTCTCTCAGCCTGTCCTCGTAGGAGAGGTGCTCCAGCTCTCTGATGATTATCCTGGCCCTCCTGTGGACTCAATCCAACAAGTGCTTCATTAATTATTCTGTTATGAAGTTATTAGTGGATTTCACTGTGAAAAAAAAAGTACAGAGATAGTTTTGGGGTTTTTTTGGGGGGTGTGTGTGTATCTATCTATTTATTTATTTATTTATTAAATAATAATTAAAAAAATATGATCTGAAATAATAGCAACATTTTTAAAAAGAAGGACCATAGGCAATGGTGTTTAATTTGTGTTGTCAGAAGAAATTTCACAATACCTTTATTTTCTGCATCACTTTAATAGAATTCACGTGGGACCAAATTACAGGAAAAAATGGTAGGGTAACATGATAGAATATCAAATCCTAGAAATAAAAGAGATTATAATGCTGATATCATAGATTTTCTTCTCACCTATGCCTCCACAAAATTTCTTTATTTCTCAGTGTAGTGCAAAGTCTCTCAAAATCTGTTACCTCCTCACAATAAACTAACTTTGAGGATTGCTATGGAAATTAAAAATAGTACAGGATTATATGACAGAAAAAAAAAATCATAGGGTAGATTGCCATCAGAAATTACTGTAGTTCTAGCAGACAGGAAAAAGTTGTTTTAAGATGGGTCATGAAATAATTTATTGCTGCTGAGGTCCTGGAATTTACCTAACTCTCAAGTTTATAGGTATTACAGGATCACAGGTTCTGTAATTGTGTACTTTATGTGTCTCCAATGAAGACTTTTTCCCCAATTTCACCGGAGGAAAAAAAACCCAAACCAACATAAAAACATTTGATGCTCTTTAGAAACTTATTAAACTTAAGTAGTATATTTAGCATGAATGAGAGTGTAAAAATCCCATCAGATCATACTCTTAGAATAATTCTATAAAATAATACAGGTATTTAGAGGAAAGGAAGTCTTCAGTTTGAATAAATGTATATTTCATTACTCATTTTCTTTTGTTATGAGAGAGATTCAAACATGGCAGATGGAAATCTTCCAATTTTTTATATTTTGGAACCTTTTTTCATTTATATACAAAAGGGTAGGTTGAAGAGTAGTACAGACCTGTTAGACTGTCATTCATCAACAGTCAGGTAAGTATCCTCATAGTATCATTTCATTCCGATCGGCAGCTGTTAGGTGCTCAACCCCATCTCATTTTTTCCCTTAGAAAATTGCTCACTTTCAGCTTATTATCTCTCTACCCTCTGTATCTCATACCATTAAAGCAGTCTGGCAGTTTCTGACAGAAAGAAGCTGGAAAATGGGTAGCCTGCAGAGCATGTCTTCACTCTAAAGCTTTCTTGCTCTCTTGCTGCTCCTGCCACTAGAGCTGCTATTCACAATATGAGAAGTCTTGATGATAAAGCGTTCTGTCAGTAGTGTTGGACCTTTCATTGATAATTGAAATTGATATCTGAATAGTTGAAGTTTCTCTCTCTAAATTAATTATGAATATTTGTTTTGTTTTTAATACACAAGCTTTATTTTTTTATTGTTGGGGAGTTCATTTACTTTGATTACATATATTGTCTGTGGTTGACCCTGTATTGCAGATGAATTACCATGGCTTTTAGCAGTCTTTTTGACAGCTGCCTGTATTTAGCATTCCAAGTGTATCTCTTAAACCTCCCTCTCTCTCCCTCCCTCTCTATCACTCCCCCTCCCCTGCTACCACAATCACCCTCTAATAAATAGTGAATCAGGAGTAATTGGAAAGCTTATTGCGTGATAAATATAGAGAGAAGTAAGCAGGAAAATCCTCAGGATGCCCTGCACAGTGATCCGTATTTCACCATGCAAGAGCTGATGCAACAGTCCGGACTACCTGAGTCTCACAGCTTCTTTTAATACTAGTATCGAAATGAATTGGACATAAAGATTGTTTACTTCATTTTTAAGAGTGTTTAATTTGGCATGAAAAATGTGGATGGTGAAGTCCTCAGAAGTCTGAAATTCTGTTACGTGTGCTTTCTCTGAGAGACATAAAGGTGTTATTTTGTAGGTTGTAAATGTGGCTTTATATGGCTTTATAAACCAAAGTTTACCCTGTTGGTTGGAACAAATATCCTGGGATGCTGTAATAAGTATTTGGCCTGAGGTGGCTAAACTGCTTTTGAAGCTGATTTTTTTTTTTTTTTTTAAATACTTAGAGAAAAGAATCAATCTTTGGGTACTAGATCAAGGGAAAACCACAGGTCTCACCTACTTTTCTTCCACAGCCTGCATTTTCCTAGTAATTTATTAATTGCAGTGCTTATCTGAGCTGATTTGTGTCATTGTGAAGGGAGAAGGGGACAATAATTTCAGGCTTGTTTGTGACAGGCTGTGGGATGACACATCAGGGTCGGAGGAACAGTGTACTAGTAGGGTCCTTCTGCCTGTTGCCCTGAGGCATGCTGGGTACACTGCATTGCAGTCAGTCTTATGGAGGTGAGCCAAGGGGTCCCAAGGTAGTTGAAGTCAACAGTCAACTGTTGAAGTCAACATGAAGTCAACCTGTGAGACACCTCAAAGGAGGCAGCACAGCCAACAGCCCAGCTGAATTATCTCTACGTGAATGCATGCAGCATGGGCAATAAACAGGAGGAGTTGGAAGCTACTGTGCTTCTGGAAAGCTATGATATAGTGGCTGTCACTGAGACCTGGTGGGACAACTGGAGTGTGACTATTGATGGATACAAGCTGTTCAGAAGGGGCAGACAAGGAAGGGTGGAGGTGTTGCCCTCTGTGTTAAGGAATGGATAGATGAAGAGAGAGTTAAGAGCTTGTGGGTAAGGATGAAGGGGGAGGCCAATATGAGGGATGCTGTATTTAACAGGCCACCTGATCACGATGGGGAAGTCACCTCAAAGTAGCCTTGCAATCACACGCCTTGGTTCTCATGGGAGACTTCAATCACCCTGATATCTGCTGGGAAGACTACATGGCCAATGTATTTCAGGCCATTGCAAATATAATACTGCTTTCAAACTGAAATGTTCTGGTAAACTAGAAGCCTTTGAGTATATAAGATCTTTGCAGTCACATTTTTATTGCTTTTTATCCAGTTTTGAAATCCATTCTCTGTTGCATTAGAGCAACAGGGTCCAAGTAGATGCTGGCTGGAGTTCCAGTAGCCTTCACCATATTTGCCTGTGTTTGAGTTACTGGAGAATTCTAAGAAAAGTTTCAAAGTCCTAACCTGTATTTGTGGGTTTTTACATTGTCTTGACTTTTACATGGTCTTGACTACTGACAGAATGTGCTGCGTAGGTTTTGCTTTGTTCATTCAGAATTCTCTAAGGCTCCGGTAATGCCATCCATGTTGCATCTCACTAGTTAATCCACATGCTGCAGAGGATAAACTGCAAGCAACACAGTTGCTTATTTATCTACATTTAGCCTGCAGAGGATAGGGTCTGAGGTATTTGTATGACATGTTAGTTTAGGATTAAAGAATTAGCCCTTCATCTTTGAGGGTTTTTGTCTTCTCATGTCATTCAGGCTAGGAGCCCTCAGACAGGGTAGAAACCTATTTGAGAATTGTATCTACAATGTATACATATGCCTGTATGAACAGTATATAGAAAAGTTGTGCTTTAACATTAGAGTTGTTGAACAAGTAAAGCAGTAGCAAAGAATTAAGACTTTAAATGAGGCAGATCTACTTGTAAATATAGATGCTTCTAAAATGCAGTTTTATACGTGAGAAAAAAAATTTAATTCTTCAGAATGTTACCCACTTAAATTACTAGAAATATCACTTTTCTGTTACTGCTATAATTTTAAAATGTTAAAAAGCAAAGTTAGTTTTTCAACAAAGCAACCTAACAGAGCTATTTAAGTACTGGCCATTCTAGAGAGGCATCATTTTTTGAATGTATTTGATAACTATTGCTATGCTAAATAGTCAAATGCTCTTTATATTAAAGCTTACAGTAGTATCCAATCATCTTGTGGTTTAAATCTATTAGGTATTAATTATGATTATATTAAAGAAAATCTGATATCTTGCAGAAATATTTCTTCTCAATTTATTGAACTTAACCAGGACAAATTTTAAGCAATAAATATTAACAAATGTTACATTTATAAATAACAGGTGTATTTGTGAAAAATACCTTTGAAAGTGAAAACATACACTTCTTATCTTTTATGTAATGAAAGTGAAAGCATTTGTTTTTCTGAAGCCACTACTATGAAGTAATTTTTTTGCATATAATTCTTCTACTAATATTTTTCATTAAGCATTATTTTTCATGGTTTTTCATTCAACCGTCCTCTCTTTTAATTATTTATTTAGTGTTTATTGTCCTCTGCCTCAGAGTCGGAAACCTGTTTGTCCCTATATTTATAGATTCCAGTCACAGAGCCAGTTACCTTGGAAACTGTTTAAAGTGCATCTTCTTGACTATTTGTTCTATCAAATCACTGAGCTGCTCTTTCATCTATTGCTCCACAAAGCTTGATACTAGCAAACAGACAAGCCCAGCTTATTTCCTACTATAACTCTCTTTCTTAGCTACTCAAGGTGACTATACAGTAGGTGTCTGCTCATTTTCAGGTAACCATTAAATGTTTCCCATCTATACTTTATTATTAAGAACAACTTAAGAACATCTAGATGCTCTTTTCTGCTCTGTTGCAAGCAGCAGAGTTGCAGAGCAGTAATAGTAATGTAATAAGAGACTCTTTCTCTTCAAAGAGCAGCAATAGTCACTGCTTCCCTTTCTCTCGCACTCCACTTTACTGTGATGTGGGAAAAGTATGATAGAGAAAATTATTTACTTAAAAAAATAATTATTTTGAGAGTCACATTCTTAGAATATTTCAAATAAAGTAATTTGACATTTCTCAAGAATCAGAATTTGAGTAATACAGGTCTGTAGGTTCTTATCCTCTTCTGGTCTTAAAAAAAATAGTTCTAATGAAATTCTTAGTATCTCAAGAGTAGTGTCTCTATGTTTTCCTGTCATATTCAATGTGTCTCAAAAGTTCTGACAAAAATAGTGATGTTGATATTTTAGGCTGAGAGTATCAGGTAACTGGAAAGATGTTTCTGAATGCAGTCAGGTAAGAAAAGAGAAATTTGTTTTGTTAGAGTAAGGCTCAAATTAATGTGCAAGTGATAGCTTCACCCATGTACTCTTACTTTTATATGTTTATTATGTTACTTTTATAACATAATGAATTTTATGATATTCTCTGCATATTTATATGTTATTTATAAGCATTGACACAGACACAGATATAAACTTCATCAAGAACATAAGACATGTCAAGGTTAAAGCCCTGTGAGCTGTTGCACCTTTCTGAGTTTCAAAATGCCATGAAATTTAGAGTTCATGATGGCAAAAAATGACATGAATCCCATCTCAGCTTAGTGTAGCAATCCAAAAATTCTGTATCTGATTGAGATTAGGTATTCATGTTCATTTTATAATTAATGGAGAAATAAAGGAACATAGAAGGTACTAAAGACAAAAAGGAAGAACAGTGTGTACAATATATACAAAATTAATTTTTTTAATACATAACATGTAGATCTTTTGTTAGTTTTAGATGGTAATTTTAAAGGGGTATAAGTTTCTGCAGATGTCTGATATTTTAATTTTCTGTTAGAAAAAGAAGATCCTGAGACTTCAAAACCAAGGATAAATAAATTTAATTAGACACAAGTATTAAAATAGCTTTAGAACCAATTTCTTAGTGATTATTAGACCTGGGAGAAGTAAATAAAAGTGAACTATAGCTTGCAGGAGATTGAAGCAGCAGTTTTAAAAAAACCAAGATGGTTTCAATGAGCTGGTATATTTTACATCCATTGATGAGTGTGATTTGCTAGCTTTCTTATATCTTATCATTGCAGATTTGTACTAATGGATGATAAAAACAAAGTAGAATCACTTATAACCTGTATATCGGACTCAGAAACCTGCTTAGACAGTAAGAAATAGCTTAGTCATTGTCTTCAAGGAGGTCAAGAGATTGATCCCAAAGACAAGTAAATTTACGCATGAGCTTTTAGTAGTCCCTTCTCCATCATTTGATACTTCAAGTAAATAGGTTACCCTGCAATCCAGAAGAAAAGCTACTGGACTGCGGCTATGGTATTTGGTATTGCTTAGATAAAGCCTGTTTAAAGAGGAAGAAACTAAGATTGACATAAGCCTCTTGTCAGCTTCCAGTCTGAAGTAAATTCATACATATCACAAAAGACTCAAATAAAATAACATTTAAAAAAAAAAAAGGAAAAATAATCTGGTCAAAGCAAATGCTTAACACATCTCTCCTTTAGGCATTAATCATTCTGTATGTGTGTAAGGATCAAAACAGTTGAGGTAAAAGAAATATTTTGGTATAGGCAAACAGAAAAAAACAACTAAGCTAGTGATTTAAAGCAGATTGAAATTTTTAAAGTGAGAAATAAAGGTCACAAAATCAGATTCAAAATGCTAAGGCATAGTGGGCAATTTTAAATAAATTCTCAGTTAAGATTTTTAAGACAAGCACTCAAGACTGGAATATTGAGGGAAACCATTTTTTTCTGATCAATAGGAAGAGAGTTAAGGAAGATTCCGGAGAAAGATGAAACAGAATTATGAAAACTTGGTTTTGAAAAAAGAAACTGAGCTTCCTAAGACTAATTTTAATAACTTTTCTACAGAAAAAAAGAAAGCTTTTCAATGACTGACTTTTACCCATAGGTTGGGGCAGCAGGGGCATTATTTTGGCTTCTCAATGTATTAGCTATCTAGCATCTGTAAACAGTAGAGAAGGTGGAATTAAAATAAGAAGGAATAGAGTCTCAAATCAAGTCATTGCACCTAGCAAGTGAAAAAGTGCAGTGATAGAGACAAATGGAGATAAATGTTTGCTTTTTATACTTGAAGACGCAGGCAAAAAGGGTATACAAACAAGATATCCCTTCAGTGTATCAGAAATCCATTTTGTCTTGTCTTTTGTATATAGAGAGTTTTCCTATAGGTTATTTTAAATACCTATACTAGACTTTAAAGGAGAGATCAACACATGGAAAGGACAATATATAGTAAATTGGTCTTTTGCATCCTTAAAGAAGGGTATCTAGTCTAGTGTGCACCAGATAAGTGAAGAGTGAGGAGGACTGAAAACTGATTGAGCTGCTAAGCTCAAACGACTGTTTTGAACAGCTTAAAGTCCAGCTGGAAATCAGTCACACACAGTATGTCCCCATGGTCAATATTGGGTACATTCATGACCCGGATGGTAGGACAGATTGGACCCTCCACAAATTTACAGATGATACAAAACTGGGAGGAGTAGTTGATAGACCAGATGGTTGTGCTGGCATCCAGAAAAACCTCAACAGGCTGGTGAAATGGGCAGACAGGAACATGGTGCAGGTCAACATAAGAAAATGCCAAAAATCTGCACCTGGGAAGGCCTGATCCCACATACTGGTACAGATTGGAAGGCTGACCAGCAGGGCTTCATTAGATAGAACATTGACAGCATGTGAAGGAAGATGATCTTTCCTCTCTAGCACTGGAGTGCTGCATCCAATTCTGGACTCCCCAGTAATAGAGAGACAGTATTGTACTGGAGGAAGCCTAACAAAGGGCAACAAAGTGCATTAAAGGAATGGAGCATCTGTCATTAGAAGAGAGCCTGAGAGAGCTGAGCTTTTTAGCCTGGAAGAAAGACAGATTGGGGGCAGGGTACGTTGATTGTTGTTTATAAATACCTGATGAGAGGGTGTAAAAAAGGAGACAAACTCTTCTTGGTGGTGTCCAATGAAAGAAGAAGAGGCAATGAGCACAAATTGAAATATGAGAAAATCCATTTAAACATAAGAAAAGCCTGTGTTTTTACTCTGAGGGTTGCTCAGAAGGTATGTGGAGTCTTCATCATTGGAGATAGTCAAGCCCTGGACAATGTCCTAGGCAACCTGATCTATTAAACTCTGCTTGGAGCAGGACTTTGGGCCAGGTGATTTCCAGTTTCCTTCCAACCTCAACAATTCTGTGATTCTGTGGTTGCTGTGGTAATCCCAAGCAATACTATATAGGCCACCTTCTCACAGAAGAGGAACTAGACTCCATAGTTTTTTTCCTTGCATATTCTATGTCTATTTGAATTGATGCATCTTTAATGGGCCTTGCTTGGAAGAAATCTACACAAAAGCATTCAGGAAGGGGGCAATGATTGCATTAATAACACATAATGAAGTGGTTCTCCCTTCCCTTACCAGCTTCAGTGTCTGCAATATTTGTCTTAGAATGGAAGATGAACCATTTGAAAGGTTTAGCCCACTTTCCCTCCAGCTGGACAATTGTTTTAAGGGTCAAGGGTTTTTTGCACTATTTTTTTTCTGAGCATACTAGCAAAGGTAATACAAGTCCCATTAGGATAATAGTTAATAGCAGGCAAAACCAGAAGAATTATACTGTATGATTATGCAATCCTGGAGTAAAAAAAGCAAGTTAGCAAGTTATTGAGGTATTCTTTGTTCTTGCATTTTACTCAAAATGAGTAAATTAAATGGAAATAATGATAATGCAAAGAAAATACTATGAGTGTGGGGCTGTCGCTTGTATATATTTTTTCGTTTGTTTGCTGTTTCTTTAGACTTAATAATTTCTGAGTTAGCTCTTTGTATTTAAAAGTCAAAAACTGTCAGGAATACCATAATATCTGGTTATTATCCATCTTTGTAGGATAAAGTTAACTATAGAATACGTTGGAAAACAAAAGTAAAAATCCTAGAATTACAGCAAATACTTCCATGATCTGACTGGACAGAGTGTGCTAATCAGCAGATGCTACGACATCTGTCACGATGAACACGAATATACACTTCGCAGAGATCTTGTGTAAATTGGCATCTTACTGGAAGGTTCAGTGCAACTTTGTTGGCTAAACACCAAACAGAATCAAATTATAAGAATGTAAATGCAAATTAACAAGATTATAGTACTTGTCCCCATTTGAGAAATTACATTGAATGCACTGTGTTTTATGCAAACTGCTGAAGTTAACTATTGCTAAAATTAAATAACATTTGATTAAGGTCCTATGACTAAAGTTAAAAGATGTTTATAAAGTTATGCACCTTAAAGCAGGTTATTTTTCTTTATTAATTTTATTGCTGACAGATAATGTTTATCATCTCTCTGTAGCTGATTATTGTAAAGTGAACTAGTGGTGCATCAGTCCATCTGCTGATCCAGGTCCTCTTTAGAAAAATCTATTATTTTAATTGGCACCATTTTAAGCATCCCCAGCAGATGACCAATATCCCAAATAGAGATGAAACTATTTCCTTACTTCCTCAAAAAGTTTCATCCACTTTTTCATGTTGGAAGCTGTTTGTTCTTTCACTGTTTTGGACGCTTTTATTCTTGAAGTACGCAGAAAAGTCAGGTTTGTAGTGTTGCTACATCATATTTCCCAACACAATGACTTTCATACTCATAGATGATCTCTGCAATCCTGTCTGTGAGCAGTGAAGGATCACCTGGAGTAATCTTACCATCATAAGGCATTGACAGTGGCATCAGTAACACATGTCAAAATATAATCACAAGTGCTATCAGTTCAACTGTTTATTTTTGTCAAACTTCATTGAAACTAGAGAAATATAAGTGGTATCATGTAAAATGTAGAATAAATTCTATTAGTTTTCTGTGCCTTCCCTTTTTTTTATTGCCATTGTTTTCAGTCCTATGTGACATATATGAATAGCAGGACATGAAGTCAGTCACATGTAACAATATTAAATTTTACTATAGTAATTTATTACATATTTAGTTGTTATTATTCATTGAAGATTTCTAAAATATTTATTCACAGATTAGTTTCCATAAAAGTCCCTAGAATGGAGTTTTCTGGCTTTTCACAAATAGTTTAAATAAACCAACAAAATAAATAATAAAGGCAAACACTATAGTTCCACCCATTATTTGAAACTCCTCAACAATTTGATATCATTCAGAAAAAGTTGTCTTATTTTGGTAAGAAAGTTAGCAAAGGTGTTAATATAAATGTAGTTAAATTTAACTTAATGGAAGCTCATACTTCATCAGAAATTTTGTTTCCCTTTAGCTTTTTAGTGGGTGAATAGCAAAAGTATGCTTTGATGTCTAGTTGATCAACTTCCTGACAGCTTGACAGAGAAAATGCAGAATCTGCAGTATGATATACAACTACATGCAGCAGTTCCATGGAAGAAAGGTCTAGAATTCTTAGCAGTTCTGATAAAGCAATACAATCATTAACATAATAAATTTTTAACTATTTTGATATCACATACTAGCCCATGCAATATTTCTATAATAGAACATGGGTTTCCACTGGAGCATGTCAGTATTTAATGTCAAATGTCTATTCTTACTCTTCACTGTATTTCAGAACTCAGATGTCACATTCCACAAAGTATTTATTTCAAGCCATATTTGAATTTAATTGTTGATATAGAATTCTGTATAGCCCCCAAAATTAATAGATAATAGAGTGGAATTGATTTGGCATGTGTAACTATAAATACCTACATGTAAATTAGTATTTTATTCAAAATTTGAAGTTTTCCACTGTTGGTATTAGTAGAAATTTTTAATTAGAAAGCTTAAAATATTCTTAAAGTGTCTCGGGAGCTCACATGCTGTGATGTTGCTGAGTAACACAGAATATTTTTACACCTGCTAAGGAATTCTCTATTAATTTTTTTTTTTTTTCAAAATAAAGCTTTTCCATGGTTAATTTTTTATTTTTATTATTGTCTTAATTTTTTCTGCCAAGTAAAACTCAATATAAAATTTTGCTATTTCTTATTTTTTCCCTGTCATTGTCTCCTTTGCTCCAAACGCATTAGTATTTAATGCTTTTTTGAAACTTCATTTCACAGTTCCTTACTCTGCTTTTCATTGCAATTCAGTATGTCTGCTGTTGCTGAAATACAAAGATTTTCTGTAAGACAAAAATCAGATTTTTTTGTTTATCATCTCAAGTATTTAATAGGCTTTGAAGAACTTTCAACTTTTGGGAAAGTAAGGCAAGTACTTACCACTTATATCCTTCTCTTCCTCTTCTCTAGTTTGTACAATATTAGTATAAATAGTGAACATGAGAAGTGTTCTAGTTAATTACTAGATTTGTAATGGAAGTTTGACTTGTAGAAATTTGTTCTGAATACTACTAAGGGGCTTAAATGAATTCTGAATTCACTAAGTTTAATTTATCACTGAAATTTCATTTTATGTCTTAAGTAGTATATGTACATGACACATTTGCTCATGTAGCAAAAAAAATAAAAAAGGTAAGGGATGAGGGAAGGTTACATCAGCCTAACTTCCTACTTTCTTGTTGTGGCTGATATGGCTCAATGTAAATTATAATTACTTTGCAATTTAAAGTGCAATATAACCTATTCCTAAAGAAGATATAGTAGCCAAGGTTCTACAGAAACCACAAACTGAATGTTTTTGTAGGTTTATTTCAAACAGCACAAGTTTCTGTAGTTGATACAGGGTAGTGGAAATACAGTGCATGAAGGTTTCATTGATGTTGCTTTTGTTTTTCCTCCGAAAAAAATATTGGAATTTTGGATTTAGTAGTTTCAGAATACCACACAGAATATTCCTATCCAAAATGGTCTTTTTTTTTTTTTTTTTTTTTTTTTTTTTTTTTCCACCCAAGAATGGTTCTGCACAGTCAATTTGGTTATCTGTTAAGACCTTTGTAATAGAAAATAATAAAATAAGTAGTTGGCACAGAACTAGCCTGAGAAATCTTAGAATTATCTTTGGCTAAGCCTTGTTGTTTATTTAACAGAAAACACTAATGTGACTGATTTAAGTCACTGAATGGTTAAACTGATGATGAACTTTCCCTTCCTTTTTCTTTCCTTGGAAATTCCCAATTATTTTATTCACACTTTTCCCTGACAAAACTGGAGCACACCAGTTAATAATGTTGGAAAGAGAATCCTTTCCCTTGGTTCTAACATACACTTGCTGTTCTAGCTTTCTGGCTGTTCCAAATTATAAATAAAGCAGAGCCTTTGTAGAACTTCCTTAGTCTTCAGAAGCTATAATATATCCTTTTCTCTGTTAAACTACATTATCAGTTGTGTGTACACTGCCTATAGTCACCTATTACAGATGTCCGAGTTGCAGTATGCAAATAATCACAAATTGTATTTTAATCTAACCTTTGACATCTTATACAATTTTGTAAGTACTGTGGTTTTCCCCATCAACTTCTGGGGACTCTATGCTAAAAATACTCAAGCCTACATCTTATAACTGTTATTGCTCGTATTTCTTGTACAGATCACTAATCAAATGCAGATAAAATTCTTCATAAATTCATCGATAAATGCAGATAAATTCTTCATAATGTATTCTTCAGCATCTGGTTTGGATAAAAAGTTCTTGAGTCTTTTACCGTAGCATTTCATTTTTTTTACTCTCTTCATTGTTGGAGGAAAGCAACTTCTTAAGTGTTATGTTGCCGTAACATTTCCTTTTTTTTACTCTCTTCATTGTTGGAGGAAAGCAACTTCTTAAGTGTTATGTTGCTTGTCTTCTCAAGTATGTCGTTCAGGAGACTACAAATGTTTAGAGATAAAACTGCCAGAATTATTCCAAGACCTGACAGATTTACTAACAAAGAAAGGGTTCTTATGATCAGTATCCTACCACTCCTCTGTACCTTTGATATAAGCCCCATATGGCATCAGTACTGTTTACCTGAATTAACTCCAATTTTCTAGTGACCAAGGTCAGATGAGTACAGAAAAAGAGTCAGCTGTTCTTAGCTAGCACATATGGTCCAGTGTTGTTGATAGTTTACTTACTGTAACAAAAAAGTACTTCATGCTAAATCCGATTCCTACTGCAGAATACCTCAGTGATGGCTCATGGTAGTGTAAAGGTGTCAAATAGTTTACATGAACCATTTTCTAAATTCCTATAATTATTGGTTCTTTTGGATTTTTTGTTGTTAGGTGTGGCAACAGAACTAATGGGAGAATTTATTAGGGGAAAAAAACCACCAATCTGCCTGTGCTACTAGACTTATTTTGATGACTATCATTACAGGCAATAACTAACGTTGCTGCTTGACAGGTGCCAAAAGGGAAAAAATTAAAAAGAACTTCCATTAAGGTTTTTAAACCTTTGGAGATAAAGAAACAGTATTTATTCCTAGCTGTTTTGTGCAACAAATTAGCAAGTAATGGTTAGTGGGCTTTCTACTACTTCTGCTCATTTAAAGAGATCTCAACTGCTATAAGTTTTATTTCCAGTGCTGCCTGATGAGTTTCTTTCAAATCACATCAGCGACAGAGTGTTTTGGGCATAGTGCATGTTAATTTTGCTTTGAACATTGCTCAAAAATCTTTAATGTCAATGTCAATGTAGATGCTGTGAGATTGCAATTGTTAAATTCATGGTGTGAAAAATTCTTACTCTATTAGAGGTAAATATTTAAAGTAATGTTTGTAAACTCCATGCTCAGTCCCAATGAGTAAACTATACACTTACTGCTTTTGGAAAAGGAGATTGCTTCCAGCTCCACAGTGCGAAGTATGGAGTTTTGTACTGCAATTTGTATCAGAGAACAGGCAGAGTGAGCAGAAGTAGGTTTATCTTTACAGAACATGCAGAATACAGGATCTGCTTTAAAAACAGATTAAATTTACTTAATGTCTTAATCCTATGTACAAAGGAAAAAACCCACAGAAGTGTGAGAAATATCACACGTGTCATCTTCCACATTTTACAAGAAAAACACTTGTGACATTAGTTATAATTCAGTAGAGGACTATAAATCATTGTGGTATAAAAGGCAAAGAAGTTTTCCGAAGTCCATTAATGTTTTTGTATCTATAAAAAACTTAGTTATTTCCAGGTCAAAGCTGTTAGTTAAAACTTATTTCAATAGCATTAGGGTTTGGGGTTTTTTGACCATAAAGTACTTTAAATATTTAACATCTGTCCAAAATTTTTGGTTTTTAAAACAAAATGTCAGCATAATCTGGGTAAGAGTTAAAATGTCTTTCTCTGAGCACTGCATTTTTCATTCCCTGTGTCTCTATTCTTGGCAGAAACACCTTTCCTACCTTTTTTTCATTTATGCTCTATGGACCATGAAAACTGATGTTATGGAGGAGAGAATGCTGTATGCATTGGTTTTATTGTTTTTATGCTGATGCAACAAAATCTAAATCGGCTGGTTCACTTAGGGGTTCTAAGGCCTCAGCAGTTCTGAAAAAAAATAGGGTAAAAAAGAAAAAAAAAACACCAAGAAAAAAAAATAGAAGAAAATAAATGCCCTGAGGTTAATGAGATCAGTCTGATAAAATGGAGAGTGTCTTTTTCACTTTTCTTTGATGACAGTGGAAAAGCCAGTCTCACAGTTCTGGGAGACAATAAAGAAAATGGAGTAATAAAAGGTAATTTTTATAACTAGTTGCGAATCTGGTCAGAAAATCAGATGATACTCAGAAGTTCATTTCATTTAACACAATATCTCTGTTGGGTGACGGTTAAGCTGATTTAAATCTGGTCTGTAGTCCACCACAGGTGGAGGAATGTATAATATTTTCAGTATATTTAAATTGTTATTGATCAGCATGTTGCTCTGTTAAAGCTATGCCTTAGCCCATAGCAATGATTCAAAACTGTGCACTGCATGTATGTGAATGCAGAGTTTGGAATGTCTATGGCATCACATTATATTATGGAGGCATCAGACACAGGTATGCAATTAAGACCAAATTGCGTTTTACACACAATGTGCTCACAAATTGATAAAAGTACTGCTTCTGCTGCCTCAAAAAGCAGCATTTACTTTTGGAGTTTACAATCAGCTAAGGCTTACAAGAAACTAGGTGGTTTTTCAGTCATTAAAACAAATTTAAATGGATTATTTAAAGCAAAACATCTGGAAACAGGATACGTAGTGACACTGTGTAAAGCTTAAAAATCAGTAAGGTCTGGTATCTTCCATTCTGATTCCTGTAGCTGATTCTGAGAGTTGTCATTATTTGCATATATAGCTGTTTAGCTCAAAAGTGTCATAAATGGATCAGGATCCCATCGTTGTCTACTGCAGAAACTTCTCACTTCTCCGAAGTGAGAATTTTGGAGAAAACAGTACCTATTCCAAAGAAATCAGATTAATATGAAAAACTGAGAGGTGGATCAGTGTATGCACATATAAATTACAGAAACAAGAAGTATAAAAAATGCACAATGGAAAAAACACATTGATCGTTAATAGATATTTGAATAGTAGCAATCAGCCTTTACATATTTCCATTTGGTGATGGTTCAAGAAAATGAGCAGGATATTTATGTTTATTTAAAATTTATTTTCACTTCTGCAACTATTCAAATTCTGACAGCCGTATCTTTGAATTTTCCTGTACTTATAACGCTTGAGGACAATTAAAGAATTCCTAAAATACTCTTTACTGTAGGCCATCGGTTTGTTTTCTCAGCTTCAAGCTTTTCATACTATGATTTGAAATCTATACAATTAATTTTATTTATCTCTCCATGAATGGTACTAATCCTCTGTGTCCTGAAACACTGGAGACATACCCCAAGTGTATTAGAATAGCTATGAGCTATAAGAGGATAGTCTATAATGTTTGCTTCACTTAAATGTGACATCCAGCCTTATGTTTAGAAAAAATCTCAAGATACTTTAGTAGTTTTGACATTTTAAGAACATCAGAAATGCATTTTCTAGCTTATTTCAGGGCTATGTAGATTTAGGTCGTGTTACAACAAAATGTCAAACTTATGAAAATGAATAAGGAGTGAATAAAATAAAAGTATTGTATGAACAGTTCAGCTTGTTTTTCAGTACTGGTGTTCAGGATTTCCAAGTGGTCATCAATGAAACAATTGGTATGAGCCTACTTGATTTTCAAAGGACTAAAGGGTAAAAAAGACAAAACCCCACACATTTCCCTGATAATAATAAGGGGCTTGCCTTTGGCTTGATGCATAAACTGTATAAGTTTACAATGGTAACAGGCTTATTTTGTTTGGGGTTGTGTGGGTTTTTGTATGGGTTTGGTTGTTTTGGGTTTTTTTTCCCCCCAAATATAAAATTATATGTTCTGGGTTTTTTTTCCTGAAATTTCTCAACATCAAATTTTGAAGAGTCTCCAGAAACACTTATTATTGTATGTAACTTCAGATTGATAAAAAATCATAGAAATGAGTTAAAACCGATAGATGGAAGCAATTTCTAGATTTCCTTGCTCTTATTGGATGAGATCTGTTTTCCTCATTGAAAGCTTGGCTTCAGATTAGCCTACTCATTCCCATATTAAGCTGTTTCTAATGTTAAGCTGTTTCTAATATTTCCAGTGGGCTGATTCCACTTACTTGTCTGGCCTATCTGTTCCAATGCTTAGCTGTTCTCATGGTGAAGAATTTTTTTCTTATATCCACACAGAATTCCCCTTCAGCTTGGACTATTGCTTTTTATGCTGTCACCATGCATCCTAATGAAGAGAGAACCTTCAGCTTCTCTCTGACCTTCTCTTTAATTAATGGAAGAATGTGGATAGATACTTCTTAGAATGTGTGTAAAGCTTCCTTTCTCTAGGTTTAACAACACCATTTCCATCAATCCTTCTTTATTAAGATCTCTGACCCTCTGATCACCTCGTTGGACACACTTCAATTTTAACATCTCTCTGGAACTCGGAGGACCAAAACTGGACACAGTGTTCCTGGTGTGACTTGACAAATGCCAAATATTGTGGATTAATCACACCCCTTGTTCTGTTGGCTATGGTCTTGCTGATACAGCCTGCAGTTTGCTTTCCTGCTGCAAGCATGGGCTGATCACTTGTATTCAGCTGTTCTCTTGGATCCCTAAGTCCTTTTCAGCCAAGATGCACTCCTGACAGTCAATTCCCAGCCAGTATGGATTCTTGGGATACTTTCTTCTTTGATAGACTTTGCACTTATTTTTGTTAAACCTCATGCAATTCCTGTTATACGAATTTTCCAGCCTCTTGAGGTCTCTCTGCATGGTAGCTCTTTCTTACAGTGTATCTGCCTCTTCCCTGTTTGGTGTCATCCAAAAACTTGGTGAGGGTGCTTTCAATACTGTTTCCCAAACTGTTTATAAAGTTGGTTACTTTTGTTGCTTCTCTTTCAATAGCAGTTTTGACTTCCTCCTAGCTGATTAAATCAGTCATTTTAATATAAGTACTTTGTCCTTTAGAAGGTATTATATTTTTTCCCATGCTCTAATTTTTCAGTAGGAAACAACCATTCCCCTTGCTAACATGTTTTCATCCTGGAATTTTATTTTTCTTTTCAACAGAAATATAGAAATGCATATATATTACAGTTCATTCTTTATTTTCTTACTGTTTATTTAGATTTTTCTCTTTTTTTTTTTCTTAACATGCATCAACAATGTGTATCTAACAGTTTACTAAAATTGTTTTCCCTGCCAATTTTTTATATTGCCTAAATTAGTTATAGTGACAAAAATATTTTTTTGTATAATGGGGTGGAGATTGTATGTTAAAAGAATTAAATGCAGATTTTTAGTAAATTTTTACAAATATTGAAAAACATTTATTTTCCATCCTTTCTGTATTACATAGTAATTTAAATTCCTACAGAGCTGATGTGCTTTGCTTGAAGTACGTTGTGCAGCAGTGCAATATTAAATGCTTGCAGGAAGCTCTCGATTTTCAAGCCAAACCCTATGAGGAGAGACCATAACTGTTTGGTGCTCTCTCTTCTATGTGTTCACAGTTTATTTTGAAGATAAATGGTCTCCCCTTTCATTGCTACTAAAATCTTTTGCAATCAGTCACAGACTCTTTTCAGTACAGTAACAATGTGTTCATGCAGTCCTAAAAATCTTCAATTTTGTTAGCATTGACACTAGAGTTTGTTCAAATGTTTGATTTGCTAAGTGCCCAGGCAGAGGGAAATAAGTCTTGGATTGTATCTCCTATCATTTTTTTCTAAATAAATGTTCTTTTAAGTCCACATACACTGCTAATTTTCCTCTGAGGCAGAATTTATGGCTGCCAATCAGCTGAACTTCAGAAAGTTTGTAGTGTCAATCTGTTTAGTATCTTCAACAGAGCTGACAGCACACTTATTTTTAAGGCTGACATTAAAAGATTAAAGATTCTTTAAAAAGTCTGATTAAACTAATTTTCATGCTGTATTTCTGCATTTTATTTACTAGGCAAGACGACATTACTGAATGTTTTGTGATGCATCTTCAGTTCAAAACATTATCAAACAGATGGAGCAAATGTAATATAAAATATTCAGTACTTCTAATACCTTCAATTTATCCACTGGTTATGATCTCTTAAGCACAGTGTTTTACAAATATGAGGGACGGAAATATATGTTTCTGAAGAAGCTGAGGTGAAATAAAGGAAGCGACCCCTCTATGATTCTTTATAGTTGCACGGCATCCCTTTGTCCCAAACTACTGTCTCTGTCTTCCTATCACAACAGTAATGCATTCTGGGAATATTACAGCAGAAAACGCATATTCATTTTTAGGACTTTTAGTAGTCAATTTCTGAGTGCCAAGCTAGCATTTGTATGACCAGAGTGTGATATATTTCTTACCTAAAGTCTTTCTCCAAGTATTTTTGCAGTGTACCACAAATAAAATATTTGCTGCCCTCTACCTCACAACTCTTTTCTCCATATACTGCCTTCTGTAAGTGCTTTCATTACTTCAGGTTGCCATACTGTTCATTGGGTTTTCAGATTTGCTCAGGATTAGTTGAGTTAAGAGTGAAAATTTCGAATGTGTCAGAATCTACAGATTCTCCTATAACAGTCACAAACATTGTTGATGAACTTGGTGACAATGAAATACTTAATAGTTTCCACTGACTTCAAATATCTATCTGTAAGCCTTCATCCTACATAAAAACATATGTAGAATAAAACTCTGATAAACAACAGATATTGCGTATTTTCTTGAGAATCTCTCCAGCTCCATTTTTTTACACAGATGAGATGAAAGGTACAGACAGCCTTAGAAGAATTCCTTGGTAAAACTCGACGTAGTAAACTACAATAAGAGGGCAATGTACAAACTGAGAATTTGCTTTCACTGTTACAAGCATATTATTCTTATTCATGTTGTGTTTAATATTTGTCTTTCAGAAATCAAAAATCTCCACTTATGACAAGATGTGGGCCTTCATGAGTAGCAGGAGGCAGTCAGTACTTGTCAAAAGTAATGAAGAAGGTATCCAGCGTGTGCTTACCTCTGATTATGCATTTTTAATGGAGTCGACAACCATTGAGTTTGTCACACAGCGGAACTGTAACCTAACACAGATTGGAGGCCTGATAGACTCAAAAGGTTACGGCGTTGGAACTCCTATGGGTAGGTGATATGTCAACCATTTGTTCTCCGTTCATTAATCTCAGCTGCTGCAGTAGCATACAAAAGCTCCAATAAACTATTGCTTTCTCTAAATTGCTAATTTCTTTAATTTTTTTCCACCTGGGGGAAATATTACATGTTTTATCAACACTTATAGATTTTATTGAATTTTCTAAACAGAAAAAGATAGTTACTTTATGACAATTTGGACACTTTCACATGATATGTTATTCTTACATAGTGTCTTCCATATGTTCAACAGCAAGTATTTTTCACAGCACTTAATTTTATAAAAAAAATGTTTTGAAAATGTTGACCCTTCTAGAGAATGAGCTGCTAGTAGTACAAGGCTTACATTAACAAATGGAGATAATGCTTGGGCTAATCAATGAGATTCTTAAAAGAGGAAGAAAGAGTCCATAACATGCCATGTATAATCCACAGACAAAAATAGTACTGAATTAACTTTGTGAAATATGGTTTTGCAGAGCAATTCCAATACTGTAAATATTTTCCACATCAGGTGTTCTTGACTAGGTACAAAACCTTAGTTGCAAGATTAGGAGCTAATTACAGACATTACCTTGGTGGCTAGAATCCACAGGATGGGGTTCAACAAGCACCAACATGCTGAGTTCCCAGACTACAGTGATTTTTAAAAGACATAAACTGAGGATGTGGCTTTAGATTTCAGAATAGATGGGATTAAACATCTGATGTAACACAAAAACTCTGTTAGTATTGCACAATAATCCTACTTAATATTGGAAAATCATTCTGCTGCCTTCTTTGTAAGGCAAATGTTTACTTTAACTTTAAGAAGAATTTATCGCCTTTTGATGTGAATGTATTTTATGTTTTTATCAAATATGTCTTACATTTGGTACTGATTTTATCTGTGTTAATACTATACGCCAAATCATTGTAAGGGGAAAGTTGTGTCCAGTACTGCAAAGGAAGATAAAGAACTAAACTTTACTGGAATATCTTGGATAAAGAGATACCTGATAGTAGTGTCAAATATAGGTGTCCCTATATGTTTTAGGTATTTACTGCAACTTTAATAACTTCTTTATAATTTTCATAATTTCAGTAATTTGCTAGGAAATGGATACCTGGACACTGGCAGAAATTATGATTCAGTTCATTCTGTCTTTGAACAGTTATTTGTTAGGAATCTATTTTTAATCTATATAGCAATTATTGTGGCTTCTTATATTGCTGAATATTTTCTGTAGACGTGTAGGTGTCAGAAGGGACCAGACTACAGTTCTGCTGCTCTTTTTGGCATCTCATATTTTCTAATATATAAAACTTTAGTTATTTTGGGGTGAAAACCATCTTCCATTTAGGTTGAGTATGGTGAAAATGAAATCTTAGTTGCTAGCTTGAAATCCTTGATAAGCTTCATGAAAACTTGTGAAGCATCTGAAGCATGCCTCAGAAATCTAAGTGCCCATGTAAGTGCCAAATTCATATAAATCAGAGAGCCCAGGCTATTTTACCCATGATTTTGACTATGTGTGATCACAGAAGTATCATAAACACCAGAAAAAAAAACCGAACAAACAAAAAACCCACAACAGATGAAAAGCAATGATAAAGCCAGAAATGGATTTGTAGAGTTAAAGTTATGAGTAAGAGGTATTGGGTATGAAGAGGCAAGGAAGCAGGTAAATTGATTTTTGGTTTTGGTCCCCTACCTTATTTGGGTAGAAGAGGCAGTATGCATGCACTATTTCTTCATTAACTTTGAATCATATCAAAGACATTATGAGCTCTTATTCATCTACAAGATTCCAAGTAATAAAAAATTGTCTCTGTCAAGAGAAATAATGGTGTTCTATAAGGGTATCTGTGAGCTGACAATTGTCTTGAATCAAGGTGAAACAAATAAAAGACATACCTGCAGAAATCAGATGTCAGCAAATGAAGTAAAACAAGAGTAGAAACAGTGGTAAACTTAGCAAAAGAAGTTGAAGTAAGATCTGAAAAAAAGACAATGCCTTCATAAAAGGAAATATAACAGAAACCTAAAAGAATATATAAAGTAAGGTTTTTCACAAAAGAAATGAAGTCACAATAAAACAGCATCTGGAGCTTTCCCAGAAAAGCTAAGAATAAGAGATTAATCCTGTGTTAGGGCAGAATCTATAAAATGCTATCTAGAGAACTAACATCTATAAAAGTTTTGTATTCTGTTTATAAACTGCACAGTCTCAGAGGAAAGAGATTGGGTAGACTCTGCTAAAATAACGTTCACACATACATTTGAAAGGAGACCTTACAAAGAAGCATATCCATACTGCAAGGCAGACTATATTGCTTTATTGTAAGCTAGGTAAGCTTGAAAATCTTGCCTAGCAGTGGATAGTACAAAATAAACTTATGCATTATAGCTAATCTTATTTCTACAGGAAAAAATAATTCCAGAGTCTTTAAAAGAACTTATGACATGGTTAAATCTACAGAATCTACAGATAGGTTTCAGCATTATTTAGTGTTTATGACAGAAGTTTATAGACTTGCATTTGAGTAATATCTTTTTAGAGATAATAATCCTAAGAGTAACTTGCCAAGTGCTTAGAAAACTACGGTATAATGGTTTCACAAACAAAATACATGTTAATGCTTGTGCCTATTTAGGAAGTGTTGCATCTTTGAGCAATACAGAACAATACCTAACTAGTTGTATTAGAGGCATAGATGTTGTCTCCCCAAATTTACAAAAATATCCAGTTTATCTCCCAGAATAGTGTTTTTAAATTGCAGAAATATTTGCATGTAAGGTTATATTTGTAGGACATAGTTTTTACAGGCCTTATGCAGGATACAGTAGAATGGATACGATAACTTTTTAGAGAATAGCATCAAAGAACGCAGGTGCAAGATATCCTGTTCCTCTTGAAGGCTAATAGAGTAATAGTCAGTGAGACCATTACTTGCTTGAGTCTAAGTAGATGCAAACAGAAGAGCTAAAAGCTTTCCTAACAAAACAAAAAAAAAAAAAAAAAAAAATGCTGTCAGAGTAGTTTATGATAGGATAATCACTTGGAAAACATCCAAATATAGCACCATCTTAGTGTTGAACGGTAAAAGCCCTCTGCTCACAATGTGAAATTTTTAAATTCAGAGAAAGTAAGTTGCACAAGAGGAGGAAAAAACCCAGCAGATAAAAGTATCAACTCCTGAATACACTGAAGAAGCAAAATCTGAATGTACTTGATTATTAGTGAAGTAAGCAACATTTAGATTGCTTAGATGTAGCCTCAATGAAGGAAATTGGAAATGATGTACTTTTGGCACAAAGTAGGATCAGCGTGCACCTTTAAAATCCACAAAATACACTTATGTTTGGAATCAGTGCAAGGCAGCATTCTGTATATCTTTGCTGTTGGCTTTATTTAATATGTCACATATGACACCTGCAGCACTGAAAAATAAACTGGAGATAGTGAATTTGGTAACCTACATACAATGAATGATTCGCATGATATATATTTATAAATTAAGGTTAACAGTCTTGTCAGCCACCTCTGCTGCTAGGCTAGAAAAACGTAATTTATAATGAAGAGAGAAGGGGAGAACAAACCTGGGATAAGATGTTTCACAACAACTGATACTTTGGAGCAGATAAGGAAAAACCATTTGTTACTGGGGTTGTGTATATTTTGTTTTATTTTCCATCTTTGCAACTTTGTTTGTAGGTTTGCAACCAAGAATGTAGCACTTGCTTTGATAGTGCTTTTGACTTTTGGGTATGCAGAATAACTTCTGCTTTTGATGACAGATCCTCTAAAGTGTTACTTATCACCTCCAGTAGTTTTAAATTTCCAATTTCTTCATCATGCATTATAAAGGTGTTAAAAATTGATTTTTTTTTTTTTCTTGAATTTATGCCAACTATTCCCTAGTTGGGATAAATTTGCCATTGCAAAGGATTCCTAAATGTTTAGCATACTTCATGCTTATGGTGTTCTTATCAAAAATAAATCATAACTTTTTTTTTTTCAAGAAAACCTAGTCTATCCAACAATATAAATTTCAGGCCTTGCTGAAACACAGTTAATATGACATTTCATAATATGTGGTCAACATACTGTAAACTACAGTAATATTATTTCTATTTTCCTTAATGAGTATTTATTAACATCATCATTAATGTGAACAACATGAAAGGTTAGAAATTTGCTTCTATCCACTCTGTATGTTCTATAAAGCAGCTTTTCCTTTTTTGTTTTGTTTTTTTTTTTTTTTTTTTTTTTGTTGTTTGTTTGTTTGTTTTTTTTTTCCCTCTCCAATTGGAAGAAATATATTTAAATTCACGTATTGGAAAAAATAATCTCTCTGCGGTGGTTTCAGGTTAATATTTCTTTTCCAAATTCAGCATGTTAGTCAGCAGGCTACTTTCCATCTGGCTTGGGCAGATTTTCTATTGAATTGCTGGTTGCTGTGTTGAACCTGGAGTACATAAATGGCTGACAAGTTTTTATGTCAAACCCATTCCATCTAAGCAGATCTATTGAGCATACACCTTTCAGATGATCTGCACTTATGTGCCAACTCAGGACTAGCCTGTATATGCCAGAGAAACTCCTTATGTGTGGAGATACGTGCAAAGTAATGCTTTGACATTTTGAAAATGAAAAAGGGTAGGTGTAAGTAATCGTAAAAAAATTGCATATATTTCTTCTAACTCTTAAGAAATAGAAAATAAAAAGTGGTGTTTGAGAGATATTGCACATATAAGAAATTAGAGCTAGTAATTTCTCTACTGCCACTCTGTGATTGTTGAGCTGTGGAAAGTTACAGAATTAGATTAAGAGGGGGCTTTAGCTGTGTAGCAGTGATGTTTGTGTAATATCTGATAATGAGGAGGTAAAAAACATCTTGAGAAAAAAGATGAAATACACATTTTCTTATCCTTTCTTCCTGTGCAGATATTAAAAGAAAATAAATTGTGCTATCAATATTAATAATATCTCAGTTGCAAAACATAGTGAGTTAAATCTGTTACTTAAATCTTCACTTTTACTAGCTTTTGGACTTACTTTTCCCTTGCTGTGATCAAACTGACTTTTCCTACTACAGCATATAACTGTTTGTATCTCTGATCTTTCCATATGGATGGACTATCTTTTTCTATTTTTTTTAAAGAAATGTGTACTCCCTCAACTATATTGAGACTCTTCACTGTACATGGGCATAAAATACAACTCTAAGGATATGAATGAAATTAAACAATGTATTTTGGGGTTAATATACCAAGTGGATAAAGCCACCAACATTTCATTGCCAAACTGTGTCTTACAAAACTACCCATTATATAAAGATGTGATAACTTGCAATAGTAAAGGAGATTCATGTCTCAAAATTTAATAATGTAAGTACATAAAATAAATCTGCACAGTGTATATCTATTTAGTGACAATAGAAAGCTGGTAGCTACTATAGAAACAAGTTCTACCTCCTATGTCAAAAAGAAAAATATATGAACAAAATAAACAGCCTTCCAGCAGAGATGCATTGGCTGCAGGCCCAAGATATCAGTATACACACTTAAGTTCAAAAGATGAAAGAAAAACAATCATGTTCTATTGATTCAGAAGTGCCATTTTTAGTAAAGTTCTCTTTACTGTAAATTCTAATGAAATATCAAATAATAGTATGGGGGTTTTTTTACAAACATTTCTATCTCCTGGAGAAAAAAAAATTTTTTTCACAGTACATTGTCTTAAAGATTCTAAAATATTTTTCCATTCACCTATGACTTCCAAAAAGTCTATTTGGCTGATAAGGTAATGTGCAGATCACTTGCACATAGAATTTTATTTAGAAACCTTATTTATAAACTTTTGCACAATTTAGTTAATCTAAATATGTTTTTAACTTAGACAGTGTTGTTATTTTTGGCAAATCAGAACCAAGTGTTTTTTCCTTCTTTTTTTTTTTTCTTTTCTTTTTTTTTTTTTTTAAATATCAATTAGTTGTGTAGCATGTAATTAAAATGTTTGGAGTAAGCACATTTTGAACACAATAGTATTCATATAATTTCATCAGACATAGAATCTAGAATGAGTATTTCACACTCCACTCATTTAAATTAAAGATTTCACTGCAGAAAAAAAAACACGTTTCAGGCAATAATTTATGATCTGCTATTTCATATCTTCTCTAAGAATATGACTTCATGAATTATTTATATTTTCTAAGCCATTAATAAATGCAATGCAATAGTGCTCTTCCTACCCTAGTGATAGGCTGCTGGATTCAAATAAAATTTAAACAAATTGTTTAATCAGCAAATGTATAACACTTAATGATCATGTTATATCCAATAACACTGTATAGCTCCAGCTGATTTATATTACCTATTCTGTCTCTACGGAATGACCTAGAAAAAATATCCATAGTAAAAGTTTCTATTTTATAGTATTGAATTTTTTTAACTGACATGACTGCTTTCTTAATGTAAGTATTTTAAAAATATTTCATTACCTGCTCGTTTTATTTCAGTGCATATTTCCAAATATAGAAAATTTAAAATCACATAATCACAAAATGGTAGGAGTTGGAAGGGACCTTCAGAGATCACCTGGTCCAACCCTCCTGCCAAAGCAGGTTAATGAAGGCATAGTGGGGAATATAAATTACTTAAGAACAAAAGCTTTTAATAGATGTTTGTAATTTCAAAAATTAAAACTTAATGTAGTAAAGATATGAAAAAATTACTGTTGTTTCCTAAATATGCAATAGAAAGTGAAAAACATATTTTGAACATGATCTCTGAATAGTCCTATTTCTTCTCTTAGAATTCCTTCAGCCTCCTCTCTTTCTGCATTTATAATTTTCCACAGAGATTTACGGTCTTTTTTTGTAATAGTCTAAGAATTACTAAGTTTAATTTTGAAGCTTGCCTGTAAAACAAAAAGCAGATAACATTGGAGTAAATGCCTTGTAAGTGCAAGAATAACAATTCATCATCCTACAGATGTGTAGGATGTTGCCTCCTGTTTTGTCTAGTTTTTAAAAGACCAAAGCCTTGAATTCTACAGCTACATGTCTGAATTAACTTTTTTTGTTAAGCAATTTTTACACTTAGAACATAAACTACATCCAGATGAATATTTTAAACAAATGACCTGAATGTTTTCTAGTAAAGAAATATAATGTTATTACATATTTAGAACATAGTGGTGCTAACGATTTTTCCTGCTTTAGGTGCTACTTATAACTGTGGTAAGATCAAGTCTAGTTTAAGAGACACTAAAGTATGAATAAAAAGCCTTAGATTTTCTAGAAATTAGCTAAAAATGAATCTCAAAATTGAAGGTACAGTGGTCCATATATCAGTCCTATCAGTTATAGATACCACCACATTAGGGGACAGTAGTCTATTTTTTAAACTCATATTAAATAAGAATGTGTAGTATGGTTATCCTGCATTTGTAGATTCTTCTGAAGGGAGTAGGATTATGATACAGATGAGTATCATAATGATAAGGAGTTCTGGGCCCCACAATTTAAGAAGGATATTAAGATATTTGAATGCATCCAGAGGTTGGCAATAAAGCTGGAGAAAGGGTTAGAAGGCATGTCCTGTAGAGAGTGGCTGGGGACACTGGGTTTGGCTAGTTTGGAGAAAAGGAAGTTGAGGGACAACTACATTGTGTTCTACAGCTTCCTGAGGAAGGGAGGTGCTGATCTCTTCTCCCTGGTATCCAGTGACATTTTGTGTGGAAATGACTCAAAGTGTGTCAGGGGAGGTTCAGACTTGACATTAGGAAACATTTCTTTACTGGGAGGGTGATCAAACACTGGAAGAGTTTTCCTAGGGAGGTGGTCAATGCCCCATATCTGTCAGTGTTTAAAAAGCATTTGGACAATGCCCTAAATAACATGCTTTCACTTTTGGTCAGCCTTGAAGTGGTCAGGCAGTTGGACTAGATCATCATTGTACGTCCTTTCAAACTGAACTCCTTCCCTTCCTTCCCCTGGATGCCATCATTTATGCAGTTCCTTTTTGTCTTTCCTTTTTTCACTCTTCCTCTATCTTTCTCTTTCTCTCTTTTTCTCTTTGGGCCTTTTTGTTTTTATTCTTAAAGAAGATTACCAGATTCACTGAAAGGTTTGGTTTGTGAAGTTTTATTTCAGTCACTGAGTACCTACACCTTACTTCAGTATTTCCAAAATATTTCAGTGTTTGGAATGCCATCAGTCTATTCACATTATTTCAATTCTTGCTAATTTTCAGTTCTGATAGAGTTTTTGTCTTCTTGATTAAAGAGAAAGTTCTCGTTTGTTGTAATTTAACAGTAGTTGTGTGACAGAGGAGAGCTCTCAAAGTGAGTTTTCCATATTTTAAAAAACTTCATTATTTTTTTTTCCATGTCTTGCCTTCATTCAGTCTCAAACTTTGGAGAACTTGAGCTGTATAGTTTTCATCCCCCTTCACATTGGTGCTTCTTCAATTTTTTCTTCTTTTGTCTTTCCTCCTGGAGGTCTAAGATAAGAATTAAAGAATATTATGATAGCAAGAGAGCCACAAGACATTAAAACATTGGCTTCTATTAAATACATTTCTAAAACAAAATAAATAAAAAATCCATAAGATTCTTTCAGAATTAACTGTTTAGAGTTTATAGGCCTTCCTTACTCTGAAGTTGAGCACTTAGTGTAACTAGGGCTGCTTTCTTTGTCCTAACATCGTTCTCTTTTCATACTTCTACCGAACTGAATAGGTGTTTTGAAGAGACATGTTAGAAAAACTTTCCTTAAATCTCAGGCAAGACTAGCAAACAATGACATTGAGCACAATGACTGGCACTGAGCCCAACTGGAACATTTCTTTCAATTAATTTATACATTTGGCAGTCACTGATCAATGCAGAACATAATTTTAGACATCTTTTTCTAGCAGAAAAAAAAAAGGCAGTTTCTTTTTTTTCCTTAATGTTTCCGTTACTTCTTTTAAATATTGCTAATTTTTCTAAAATCAGAATTCTATGTTGCCTTGTTTGAAGAAATACAAGACAAAGAACTCCTTAGGCTCCACAGATCTTGCAAGATCTTGCTTTGCTTCTACTCTTGCAGTAACTCAGTTGTGTCTGAGAATGACTGGTAAACAGAAGGTCTATACTTTTTACATATCTATGTTTATATATATTTATGTAAAACCAACAAAGCCACAGAAATGAATAAAGCAGGAACCTTTCAATAGGCAGTTCTGAAACCAAAGGGAATAACAGGTAAATGATGTATTAATTTAGTCACCAAAATTGCTAACAATACAATTGGTAAACATAATTGAAACCAAATTCTACGTATCTGAAAATACTGAAGAGTTTAGAAGTTTAAAATTTGCATTGATGAAAATATATTCCTGGATTTCCTCTGTAAAGTACTAAACCCAACAGTCAACACTGTCTTTCAATTTAATCATTGTTGAGATTTCAGAATCTGCAGCTATTTCCTGTTTGTATTGTGTGGGAAACTGAGGATATTTGAACTATCTGTGTCTATTATCTTTGTAAAGTACTGCTCCTGGAAAAAAGTTTCTATCTTACAGTTCAGCACTCTGTCTATGTAACAAAAGTGTATATGTTTTTATGTAGACATATATTACATTCTTAGGTTATTTGCACTCTGAACTTCTATACTAAAAGTGTAAACATGGTCCCCTGCCTACAGTTTTCAGAAATCCAAAACACTACTAATAATAAAATAATAAAATTTCTAAGCAATCACTTGCTTTTATTAAGACATCCAAGTTCTCTTGAAGCTCCTTATTGCTTTCAGACCATCCAAATTACATAATATAAGCTTTTTTTACCAGTCACTGGAGATGAGACATAAACAGATTTGTCTCTATAGGAATAAATAGGAAACCACATACCAACACAGGAGGATTTTTCTTCTGCTTGCCTCCACTTAATCTGTAAACCTTCATATAATTTGGACTGTAATATTCATCACTTATGCATGCATAAAAGTGATGAGTTTCAGTTTTTCTGTAACTAAAGCAAATTAATACATTTGTCTTCATTAGTTGAATATAATGCACAAAAAATAGGTGCAAATTATTTATTTTTATGCAGGTCAAACCATGTATTGAAACTAATTTCAGAACTTCAACTGCTTGAGCAGTTAATTTATTGTTGCTGAAATGTTAGAATGTGTAGCTAAAATATTTAATGAGAGATCAGTATTTTATAGCTACCTCAGAAGAATGAGTGTATTGAAGCACTTGGAGGCATGCTAAGAGACTGAGCTTTGTATCAATAAAGAATTGCCAAAGCACTTCAGATTTCACCTTAGAGAAGCAGTTTCTAGGAGGAATTTACTAAACAGATCTAACTCAAGCAAAGACATTATTAAAATTTCAATGTTGATCTTATAGTGCCTGGGACCATATGTATATAATGCATTGTCAAAGACTCATCCACAAATGTAAATTGTCTCTGTCCTGATATTTTGCCCTTAATCAGTACCAAACTAGTGCATCCCAGCACATGGTATTTGCATGGGTTTTGGCATTCATATCTAGAAAAGCTGCAGCATCAGCCATTTTTTTTTTTCTGTCTTGCATTTCCAGATAATTATTCCCTTTTCAGTGCCTGTTAGAAGTGGGATCTCATTTTGCAGGCTCATGGAATCATTACCCTCCACCCAGTGTTCTATAACTTAACTACAATATTTAAGGTTCTTCTGAGGGATGTATAATAACTTAACACATACTGACCACAGTCTTTCTGAAGGTTACAGGAGACGCTGACAGAGCTAGGACTGTTCAGCCTGAAGAAGTCAGCTCAGGGCAGAACTGATCCATGTGTATAAGTACCTGATGAGGGAAAATTAATGAAGAGTGTCAAACATTTTTCACTACTGGAAAAGAAGTCTAGGGTACAAACTGAAATGAAATAAATTCCATTTAAATGTGAGAGGGAAAAACACACGCACAAAACCCCCTTTCTTCATAGTAAGGATGATCAAACACTATGACAGGTTGCCCAGAGATGATGTAGAGTCTCCATCCTTGGAGATAGTCAGAACCCAGCTGAACCATGTGCCCTGGGTAAAATGCTGTAGCTTGAGCAGGTAGGGTGGACTACATCATCTCTGGAGGACACTTTCAAAGTTCTGCCTTTCATAGCACTGAAATGCAACAGTTTTTTGATGAAAGAGCTTCAGACTTTTTAACTACAGAATTAAGACTCTTCTTTTTCAACAGTGACTTGAATTTGCATCCAAAAGGGGTAAATAGAAGCTATCAGTTTTCTTTTGGTTTGAGCTATCTAATTCCATTTTCTGCACCCAAAAATTTCCCTTGTAATGGAAAAGAATTTTAAAATTCTGAAAGCTCTTCATAAATCTGAATTTACACTATCTCATCCAGCCCCATCACTGAGGACAGAATTCTGCAAGTTGGCAAGGAAAAATTAAAAGACCACATCTTTGAATCTTAATAAAGCACCATGGTGCTTTAGAGCCAAACAGCACAGTGAGTGAAATACTGAAAGACAGTGGTTTTAAGCACTCTTTGAATAGTTGAAACTTTTTATTCTCACTGTATATATGATACACAGTTAGCTGATGCCTCCTTTTCCCAACCAAGAACTCACTGCCTTGCCTCTGTAATGTGTTTAGCTTTGCAAATCAAATTGTGGAATAGAAATCTGCATGGAAAACCTCCAATGGTGAGCTTCTATCAGAGGGATCAGAAATATATGGAACATCATTTAATAGAACAGTAGCAGCTGAAGTTTCTTATCATCACTTATAAATACAATCATAGAATTCTAGAATCTCCTATGTTGGAAGGGACTTTCAAGAGATTTTGTAGGAATTCTGACAGCTTGAAAGGTCTACTGGTTTATTTTTTTTACAACTTACAGAAAAATTTCAGTAATTAAGTATAAGAGTGATAGAGAAAATTACTGGCTGAAATTTTTCATTTCTGCAAGAAAAACAGTTTTAATATCCAGAATGTCATCTGGATGTCTTGTCCATATTCCCTATTTTCTCTTGTTTTTGTATGCCAGCATTATCATCCACAGATCAAACCATGATACTTTTAGCTACTTAGTTGTTTCTCAGTGGATTTTCCATTGCTGGCACTTGTGATTCATCTTATATCAGAAAAAAAAAATAATCTAAGAACCAATAAAGCCTTAGAAAATAATGTTGCTGCTATGCTGCTTTTGTTCTCTTAATAACTGCTTGAGTCTGTATAAACACCATTTTTCAAATATCAGATTGGATGTATTCATTGCTTGTTGCAAAATGTGAATTTAGATCATTGTAAGACGTTCAGAAATAGAACTACAACATTGAATGTTAGCTTTTTCATGGATATATAATTTTTAATGTTTACTTCAATAGCAGGAGTATGCAATGCTGGTCATCATTCTACATTGAACCTTAATTATGAGATTACTATTTTTAAAGGAAGCTAATAGGATATATTAAATACAGATATTGCAGTAAAAAAGCACTGATCTTTACTTGTAAGATTACTATTTTTAAGATATGATAATAAGGTATACAAATACAAATATTTCAGTAGAAACACCAAAGGCCTGTAATCTGCCCACTCCACAACTATTTGTGCAAAATTTTGCAAATCACCATGAGTAAATAATACTGTTGAACTGAATCACTATCAACTGCATGTTTCTAATGCTATCCTCAAAAACTTAACTAATTGTAGGTACGATTATCCTGTGCTGTATAGCTTTATCTGTGAATTCCTCTGTTAATCCATTTTTAAGCCAAATGGACTAGAAATGTATGTGTACAAATCTGGTCTCTAGAATATATAAATAATACATGAAGAATAGTTGGTACTGCCTATATTTAGACCAACAGAAAGTGTGGAAATCAAATGCAAATCAGTTTAATTAGAAAGCAGCCTGTCAGATCAGAAGATAGTTTAGATTGGGTCCAAAATTATTTCTCAGAATCTAGTGTTATTTAAGTTGTTGTTGTTAAATATTTATAAGCAGTGTAACGATGAAAATATCCCCAAAATATTATAGTATGCACTTACACTTCCCCAGACTCTTGTGGGCTAATCACTTTCCTTCTTCCATCTGGCTGAAGAAATGTGTCGAGTACAGCGTTTTGCAGAGTTTTGGCATAATCAGATTGGTCTGAAAAGGTGTGACCTAGGCTCCTGCATGACAAAGAGAGTAGAAAAGAGATTTTTTTCCTTTCTTTCTGATTCTCATATAGTCCTGTCTAAACACTGTTTAGTTCCTAGTACAGAACATCATTCTTTTCTAAACATATGTGATAAGAGCAAAAGTTCTTGCAATTTGAATACTTGGACAGCAGCTTTTCCTACCTTTTACTCTGGAATAAAGGAAAAGCCCAGCATGTTTTGTAATTAATGATCCTTTTTATGTTTTACTTCCATGTTGGCAGAGCAACACTTTCTATTGGCTTTATTCTCATGATAAGTTCTAGATATGTAAGAAGAAATGGAATAAATAAAGAATAAATTGAAAGAAATTTCAAAAGAAAAATGTTTTCCAAGAGTGTAAAGAGTATGAAATGTCCTATCCATATATTCCTTCAGCTCTTTCACAATTAATCACAGTACATGTCAGGGGGGTTGAAACTAAATGATCCTTAAGATTCCTTCCAACCTAAGCCATTCTATGATTCTATGAAATAGTCAAATGGTCAGCATCTCTCTAAAGGATGCTGAGGATTTTTAAAAAAAGGTATCAAGCTAATGAAAATGCATTTTATTACTCAGCCAAAGGAAACACTGTAAAAATTATAGCTAGTAAGTAGCATTATTATGACAGAAAGAAAAAGAGGAGGGATTCTTTGTAGAACTGTATTCATATCACATAAAAGACGAGATGCCATGCCTTTTCATACATTCTTTTTTTTTTTTTCCTGGGATTTCTTAACCACTTTAATGAAGAGTCTTTTGTTCCTGTTTTTGAAGGAGGAGAAGAAAAATGATGGGTTTGTTCTCTTCTTAAAAGTTACACAAATCTCAACACAGAAAGCACTTCTAACTTAGATAATTTACTCTCTAACATTTCAAAAAGAATAGCTTTCTCCATTGGCATTATTCATTAATTAATGTAGATTTTAAAATACCCAGAGAAATGTCCTTATGCACTATATAAAGAAAAAGAAAGCAGATGACATACAAAGATATACTACCTTTTGAACTACATCTTGAAATATTGCAATGTTTAAAAGCTGCAAAGTTATCACGTCATTTTAAAATATCGACTTGTGAGAATGAAATACATTAATCTATCCTTGTTATCCAAGCACGATTAACGTTGTATTTCTGGATGCATTACTACCTCACAGAATCACAGAATGGTTAGAGTTGGAAGGAACCTTAGAGATCATCGAGTTCCACGGACAGGGACACCTCCCCTAGAGCAGGTTGCTCAAAGCCCCATCCAGCCTGGCCTTAAACGCTTCCAGAGATGGGGCACCCACAACTTCTCTGGGTGACCTGTTCCAGTGCCTCACACCTTCACCTTGTACTGTTAATAAGTAAATACTTGCCTGGAAGGTACCTTTAAGTGCCTGGCAATCTATCAAATAGAGACTTTTGTGGCTTGGTCATGAAGCATAAATTTTTGTTTGTTCTTTTGATAAAGTAATAATATAAAGTGTGGCATACCAGGCCTTGGATTACCTTTAGGGTAACAAGCTATGAAGCAACAGCCTATATTTATATATATTAGATTAAATTTATTGCAATGTAATTAAAAGTCTGATGGAAATTCAAAGATGAATACTATTTGACTGGATATAATAGTTGGGCATGAAGATGTTTTAGGCTGTGGGATCAAGTGTGATAGGACTTGTTGCATCCAGTTGCCCGGCTTACAGGTAGCACCAGCTGGATCAAGTTTTTGCACAGATACATCTATATGTGTGTGTGCATGTGGGTTTGTATTTATGTGACCATTGTGACCATGGTGAGATATAAATGGCTTTCTGATAAATGTTGTGTTTGTAGAGGATATGGTTTTTCCTGAGGCATTATACTACATTTTATTCTCATCCCTTAAAATATGCTCCATGCAATATGTTCCCTGTGGTCTCTTTAGGTTCTCCATATAGAGACAAGATAACTATAGCAATTCTTCAGCTGCAAGAGGAGGGCAAACTCCACATGATGAAAGAGAAATGGTGGAGAGGCAATGGCTGCCCAGAGGAGGAAAGTAAAGAGGCCAGTGCTTTGGGAGTTCAAAATATTGGAGGAATCTTCATCGTGTTGGCAGCAGGATTGGTGCTTTCCGTTTTCGTGGCAGTGGGGGAGTTTTTGTACAAATCAAAAAAAAATGCCCAGTTGGAGAAGGTAAATATTGTCTTTTCCTATATTATTTTATATTTATGGTCTATTTAAATACTTTAAGCATTTTGTAGCAAAATGTAAGTGATACATACTGATTGTTTATTGTATATTACAGTACTTGTATAACAAAGGATCACAGCAAAGAACCCAAAGTTTTACATCTTTTAATTTGTCTTCAATGTGTTTAATTGTAGCCAGATTTCAGGACAAGTGACTATTTCTCCTCTTATTCAAGCCTGAAAAAAGACAGCTTTTTACTCCTGGAAGTTCACTGCAGTTAATTTTATGGATGAAGAAGAAATCCGAAACTTTAATGGGAAACAAATTAATCTTCTACAGATAATTCTGATTTTCAAAAGACAATGTGTCTGTAGCTCAAAGTCAAAATCTTAAAATGTCTCTATAGAAATGTTCTTTACAGAAGTTTATATTTGCAAAGTTGTCCTGGTAGCATCTGGGAAAGATTATGTCAACAATTTTTTTTTTTTTTTGGTGGGTTTACTAGTGATATGATGTTCTCTAATTTCAAACTGACTCAGTTTTGAAAATTATAGTGTTAATTTGTTCTGTACTTGCAATTTATACAACCACAATGCTGTAATTGTGCCACCACTAGTTTTTGAAATTAGTTGAAATTATGGGGTTTTTTATATATATATAAATAAATATGTATATATGTGTTCATGTTTAAACCTAAGACATATTCTAAATTTTTAAAATTGATAAATTGTTGGATTTTACTAGGTCTTTTTCTTTTTTTCTTCTCCTTTTGAGAAGCTTATGAACTATGGCCATTTCTATATTTCTATTTCTATACTCTAATTTAACTTAATGAAATCAGTAGTAAATCCAACAGCTATATTTATATTGCTCTTTTTCCAGATGCTACTGGTGAATTTTTGTAATTTTAAATATTACTCCAAAAATTTAAAATTTGTTTTTACTTCTTTTGAGGCAACCTTTTGGTATGTAAGTGTCCTGTTATAAATATATTGTTAAATGTGTGGGTTTTTTCTAATATACACAAAGGCAGTGTGAGGTCCCAAGGTCCTAAACGCAGTTTGAACATGGGTACATTTTATTAAATTGTTAAAGGACCATTAGGATCCTCTTCTTTATGATACTACAGACTGATTCCTTTCTGTTAACATACTATTGGAATGTTATGTTTCTGAAATTAATTTGTGAGGAAAAAGATACCAGTTACTTAAGTAACCCTTGTAAATCTCAATCATTATCAACTCCTAAGGTGGATATCTTTTGCATATGGACATCAGTATAATTTGGTTTAGAGTTCTGGATTTTTAACAAACACTTGCTTAGAGAAATAGGACTGTTTTGATAATAAACTTGTAATGAGTTAAGTGTTTTGCAGGGTGTGAATGCATCTCATGTGACAATAACAGCACGTTGGAAGTTGTGTGAGAAAGCAAAGAGAAACTTCTTAATTAAGGACTTGTTTCTCTCAGCTCTATGGTTTAAGCTCTACGGTTTTATGGTTGTTTGGGGTTTGTTTCTTTTTTATTTGTGTTTGTTAATGATGTAGATAGATGGCAATAACGAAGTAGCTGACCTTTTTAACAGTACTTGTACCAGAAAGGTCTCATCATATCATCAATGAACCTGAAGCAGTTGAAAGAGTCAGGTCTCTCTCTATTCTCTTTCCTCCTTGCTGCTTATTCCTTCCTTTCCCTCTCCTACCCACTATATCCACATACCCTGATGCCAGGAGATGCCAGGAGTAAAATTTCCGTAGCACTTTACTTATGGAATTAAATTAACAGGAAAATGATGCCAACATTCATAGACCTTCAGTAAAGGTTTTCTTCCATCCTCTCCAAATGAAGCAGATCCTCTTTGCCTGGGGGAGGGAGTAGCAGCAACCAAAGGGAAGATAAGCAGTACTGTCATCTGTCCTCAGTGTCTACGTGTCCTCTGCTGGGATGAGTAAACTATGCACGTAAGGTTGCCTTGGCTAACCCACAGGAAGAGAGGAGGCACCTATTTTTGGTAACTTTTATAGTTTACATCTCTTTGCAATCAGAGTATCATTGTGGTATTAGTATAATACTTGTCAGCATTTGGATACAGGGAAGATCAAAGGCCACATTAACAAGCAAGGAAACAAAAGAAATCTACCTATGATATATCTGTGATATAAATTGGTATATTAATATACGAGTCTTCTTTCTAATGTCTACAAAATATATAGTTGCACTTATAGTGGGTAGGCAATGCAGATTTAAATCTAGATATGTTGTTTTAACATTTTTGATGTCACCCTGCTCTTGGAGTGCATACCTAAAGAGAAATCTTGGGTGGTGTGAACCCAGTTGGAGGAGTGAAAGCAAAGATAAGCTTGAATGTTATCACAGTTAGACTGTCAGTCACTGACACTTACTATGGATAGCTTATTAGAAAAATGAGTGTCCTAATTTACAAAGTATTTTCTAGAAGATCCAGATCTGATGGATGTGAAAAGAAGACTATGTGGATGCAATTCTGCTGTCATTTATAGCCATTCAAAACTCATTGAGACTTAAACATGTCAGAACTGGGTCTGCTTGTGTAAAAATACTAGATGTACTTTTTATTAATTTTGAACTGTTAAGTACTGCAAAAAATGTGAAATGAGACACATGTCAGTGTACATTAGCTGTTATTTTACTAAGGGAGATCTGGTCATAGACTTCCTTAAGTCTTAGAGTGTATTGATACAATAACACAAACAAAGGATTTCTGGAGTTACATGATCAAATCATAACCTAAACATCAGTTAAATTAGCCGCTCTAAAATAGTTATATATTTATAATTGATTATAAGACCAATAAAACAGTAATTAAATTGATACTGGTTTATATTTTACATACGTTTTCCAAGGAAGACGAGAACAATGGAACTTTCCATGGTAAATAATTCACCATTCAGCTACACAATTGAGTTCAGAAAGATCAGTATATATAGTTTATCTCACAAGGTACAATGAATGAGCAGTTAGCAGGACTGGACCCAAAGCAGACATCAGAAGCAGTATTTTATTTACAACTGCAGATTCTATTGAACAAGAAATTCTGAGTGCTGATCTGTGACCTGTGTATGAAACTAACTATGTCTTTGAAGATGACACACACTTAACTGGTTGACTCCTACCCAAAATAATTGTTTGCAAAAATTTCAAACACCTTCTGCAAAATGCACAAACCATATTTTGAGTTCGGTAATGCAAGGAATAACAGGAATAGAAATTTCTGATCTTAGCTGTCTCAAAAATTTATGCAGGTTTACTCTGGGCTGCAGAGACTTTAGTTATGGTAGTATTTGGTCTTGAACTTATAAAAAATTAAGTGTGAATTTGCTACAATAGCCAATAATTCTGAATTTGCTGTCTAATTCAAACATATATCTGAGTAATGTAATAACCTGGAGTGTATATTGAGATAAATAACTCCTCTAGTCTTACCTAGTACATAGTCTCACTAATTTTTTTCAGAGAGAGTGTTGGGAATGACAGACATTGACCTTGTCTATGGCAGAATTTTGTCATTCCAGTTGACACATTGGGAAAAGGGTAGGAGGAGATGGCAGACCAAAGGCTGTCCTGACTGCATTCTTGCAGAGTAACCACTAGATGGCGCCTTCTAATCTCTCTGAGGGAAATGTCATTGTTACTTTTTAATAGAAATTATGTCACAATGCTCACCTATTTTTTAATTGCAGCCTTTCTAAAAAATGCTAAAGGCTTGTATTATTTCCTATTGTTTATAATACAAACATCTAATTATGCTGTCTGATTGGAAACATGTTATGAAGCAGACCTTTTTTATCTAGACAATCTTGACAATAAATGCTTAGTCATTTGCATTTTATAATTGCTTTTGCTGGTGAATGACCTGCTCCCTGATTTTAACAGGCATTCAGAGGGCATTGAATAAGCAACGTTAGAAGCAGAAGCCATTTAAAACAATTACTATGTTCTTTTTCTTCTTTATTGATGTACTTCAATGTATTATGGGTTTATGTCCATTTCATACACTTAGTTATGTATAGCTCATATTATTATCGTAAGGGCCAGGGAAAACATTGACCTTGAAGACCATTAATGTTTAGCATAATATAATGATGATTCTCAGTTTGAGAATTTATTGACCTTTCTTTTGGTTTTGGTTGTTGCTTTTTTTTTAGATTTGAGATTATTTCCATTTTGATATCACCTTCACACAGTAGTTAGAAATTACCGTGAATATCAACTGTATAGTAGAAACTACATTCACATTGCTGAAAACTTAAGGATGAAATTCATGTTATTGCTGTAGGCAGTATCAAGAATATATAGACATTGTTTGTTGTCACCCTTACAAATGGTTGTCCTTGGACCTGTTCTGGTTTTGGTTCCTTTGGAAAAAGTAGTGTTGACCTGAGGAGTTATCTTGAAGTCTGGTTTATTAATATAGTGGACCCACACCCTTCCCAAGAGGCAAGGAAGGACAAAGGACCGCTAGGCTGAAAAGCTGTTGTGGTGTAACCATATACAGTTGACACCATGACCTGCTTGTTCTTCTCTCAAAAACAGTTTAACAGTTCTTGATTTGTTTACATGAAATTAGTGTAAACACTAGTGTGAATATTTTGCCAAGGTCCATCTACAATCTGTTTGCACAGGATAAATTTAATTCATTATGGCTTAGAAAGCTTCTTTTTAGAATTGAGGTGAGCAAAGTGCATACATGTAACTTCCCCTAAATGGAATGGTCTTACAGGAACAAGTTAATACTGAAATATTGTGGATGGTTATTTATCAGAGGGTATGCAGAAACTCAGTATTTCCATCTTTGTTTTAATTTTAACAACAGTGCAAAACAAAATGACCACAGTAATTTTATATGAAAAATGAAAAAAAAATGAGGATCTCTTCTTACTTTACCAGAATATTTATGGTTTGGTTTTTTTCTGTTCCAAATTTTACTAAATTAGTTTTCATTAAAGTCTTTTTCATTACTGTCTCAAAAAGGGCAGTTCTATCAGTGTTATTTGAGTTCAGGCAATATTCCTAATAGTTAAATATCAAAAGCCTTTAATATTTGGGACAGTAATTTATAATAGTTTTGGAACAACCTCAAAGTAAATCCCAGCCTAGTGATTTTTTTTTTCCTTTCCAGGTGGAGGCAAGTTCAAAAGATTTTAAAGTTGAAAAGCCTATTCCCCAGGATACAATAACCAAAAGAATGTGTACGTTCTTGATAAATCAACGTAAAAGCTTTGGGATTTATATCCCAAGTAACTTTTATACAAAATACAGTCAGTGATATACTCTGTATAGTCATTTCACATTTTGTAATGAAGTAACCTCAGAATTTTTAAAGTTGGCTGGGAAAAGAAGCAGCAGCTGTAACAGCTCATGAAAGGAAATGCTTTTCCTACTTTAGCACATTGCATTCTGCAGATATGCAGTTGGAAAATTGGGAATTTCTATCATCCTGTACTCCCTTGAGCACTCTTTGTGGATGTATAGACTTCGATGGCTAATTGGTGTGTGTGTGAGTATACAAATTACTTCAAGTTGAGGTATTAATTATAATTAAATGTCCTCTTACAAACCACCTAACTATAGATGAGAGGATATTTTCTAACAGAATAACTGTTACAAAAAAAACCCAAACCAAAACAAATACCCCCAAAACAAAACCCCACCAAACCAAAATTAATCCCATAAAACCTCCCACCTTTCACAGAGAAAATGATATGAAATGACAAAAAAGGAAAAAGTGGGAAAAAGCAATTTGGCTGACTGTTGCATTTTAAAAATCATTTGCAAACAATAAAAAATTAAAAACAAGATCTCTACTTTGGTTTTTGATTGCAACTTAACCAATATATATTTCGGTAATGGACCTGAGGTATTTTTTATTTCTTAGTTTGTGTAATTCAAGAAACAAAGAACAGAAACAATAGAAATGTATGTAAAGCTGGCCGTTGCACACATACAAATGTAGGAATATGATTTCTAGAGGCTCAGTGTTGCTCCATACGTATTAACTCAAACATCAGTGCTTAAACTACAGGTCTGAGTTATGTAATTTTTTTTTTTACAGGAATTTAAAGTTAGAGAATTTAACTCCTACATGTTGTTTATTTTATAGCAAGTATAGTTCACTTTCATTTATTACTAGAATGAAGGAACATTCCCAGTATATAATTTTTAGCTCCTCTGAAAAAAAGTATTTTCTTAATTCTCAAGGAAAACCTGACAGAAAGAATATAGAAAATCATTATAGAAAATGATACCTTTCTAAAATTTTTTTCATTATCTTCCCCAAGGGTCTCTTCCAACCTAGACAATTCTATGATTCTATGATTCTATGTATACAAATATTTTAGTATATAATATTTATCTTTACATTTTGAGTTAATCAACTATAATCATCTATAGCTAAGTGTAATACTAAATACCATTTAGTTCTTATGATTTAGATTACTTTTGTATAAATAAGCGAAGTAACAACAAGTACTTCCAGCTGCCTTTTAGATTGAGAAAATATCCTAGACTGCCAGATGAAACGATGTAATTATAGAGAAACGGATGCTAACCATTTTGATATTATGTAGTGTGGTATGACTTTAATAGTTTCCAAAACAGAGAACTGTTGGCATTAAATTAATACTAGTAGTATCTCTCTGTTCAATATGATTTGAGGCCATACCAAATTTTGTATTAATTTGTATTGCACTGAACTACAAAATTTTTTTACAGTGAATACTGTACAGTCAACTTTAGCTCAGCAAACTTTAAAAAAGATATTTAGACACAGCTATATTCAGATAAGAAAGGCCATATTTATTTTCTAAAGTGACTCTAAAACGGACTATTTATTTTCAAATTGAACTATATGGTGTTATATACAGTATTTTAATCCAGATAGATTCATACTCCAAAGGATCCAAACATATCATCATCACTTCCCTTCACCATGCCTGAAGAACAACAAACCTGACCTTCCTTGGATAAACAGAGTTAGATCTAGGATAAAAAATTATTTTAAAAGTGAATAGAATTTCACATCCAGCAGCTGAGAGCCCAAGATCTTAGGTGACTGACTTCAGTGCAATCAGGATCATCTCTGCTGAAAGACAGAGAAGTCTGTCATCCTCCATGCACAGCTGTGATCCTAACATTCAGAACTATTAAAATATTACATTTAAAAATATTACCATTAAAAATAGGACAGGCAGTACCATATAATCTGTTGTTTATTTGCTTGGTGACAGCTACATGGCTGAAATACTATGAATTGCTATCAGCACTTATTAAACACCTGACAATTATTTATAGCCGTTGTCCACTGAACTGTGGTAATATTTTATGGAAGAAGACCTGGACTGGTGTGGCAAGCTTCACACCAGAAGAAAGTATTGCCACTGACTGAAATACAATTGACAAATAGTTGTTATCACGACTGATATGATTTGAAAACCCAGAACCAGACTTAGGAACCTGGAGAAATCTGAGACTTTAAGTCTCTTACACAAGTGGAATTAAATAATAAGGGTACCTAATATCTTCTGAATGCTTCCTTTTTCTTGTCCAACCTGTCTCCTTGAGATTAAGCTGCCATCATACCCCTATTTCAGCCAGGTACCGAAAGCACAAAATGACTGCACCATCCTGGTCTGACAAGAGAGTAGGACTGTGTATCATCTGCATGCCGATGACACCACAGCCCAAATTATTTCATTATCTCCTCAGTGGCCTCATAAACATGTTGAAAGGAGAGATGACAGGATGAAATCTTTTGGAATCCTGCATGAGAGAGAGCCCTCGGGGCTGATGAGCAATTGCCCTATGCCATCCTCTGGGATTTCTCTGAGAGGAAAGAGTGGAACCACACAAGTGCAATCCCATCTGCCCCAGCCTAGGTCCACAGGTGAGTCAGAAAAAACATCATGGTCAGCAAGATGGTTAGAAAGGCTGCTGGCAGAGCTAAAAACCATCTTTGAAAAAGCTTTCTGCACTGATAGCAGTTCCCCATTAGCCACAGGAACTAGTGTAGCTGTCAGACTGCACTCAGACTGGAAACCAGGTTAAATAGTTTCAGAAGTCTTTAGATGGACTCAGAGTTGCTTTACCAGAAGTCTGTCATCCTCCAGAGTGCATTTTGTTCTGTCAGGAAACAAATTTTAGAATTTGAGAGTCTGAATTGGTTGGGTTTTTTTGGAGACCAGTTGATAATTTATTCAAGACAAGATAGAATCTTATTGTCCTCTTGACAGACACCAATACTCTATCTAGAAATGGCCTACAATGAAGTCCTGTATGTCATCTAAGTTCATCGTTTAACTCTCAAACTTAGTGAGCTCTTTAGTTTGTGAAAGATTATTTCAGTGTTGTTTTATTACATGCAGGGCCAGTCACGTCAGATTCTTATTGATCTCTCCATAAAATAACTAGAAAAGTCCTTGAAACAATCAGCTTTCAATTCTCTTACAGGGTGAAGCTCCTCATGCTTCACCAAGCTGTCTGGAACAACTCTACTGGTCTTGACTTTGTAGATACTATGGTGGAAGAAAAGTTTAGTTTCTGGAACTAAAATTTTTATTTTACTTGATATTATTTCTGTATTTTAGTAGATAATGAAATCTCCCATACATTTTGGCCTGAAAATAATTTCTTCAAATGGCTGCTCATTCTACTTCTACCAAAAAAAGCAGTAATTGCTAGATCTGAAATTGAGAATATATTGATGTTATGTTCAGCCAATTGATGTGAGCTTGGTCTGCAGTACTTGCACACTATACTTGCTACGGATTGAAAATGTATGACATCTGAAAAATCTGTGGTGAAATATTTTTAATGTAAACATATTATGTGTATATATATGTGTGTACATACATATGTGTACAACCTCCACATAACAATCATGCCTAAGACTAGGTATATAACTAAACAACCTAAAAATCTGCTCTTTACAAGTACACTTTAATAATCTTTTCAAGTGTTAATACTTCAACTAAATGAAATATGATTTCTCTTTATCTGAGGTTATTTTCATTCTATTGTTCATCTCTTTGTGATCCTAAGTCACTCTTTTGCTAGAATTCGTGTTTCTATCTAGCGGGTTCAGGACTGACAGATTTTCATATACACCTCCCGGAGGACTGGCATGTGGAAGCAGAAACCTAGTCGGAGGGAGGCTCAGGGTAGGACTGTGTATTCATTCTCAGTTAACTTCAAGAAGATGAAAACCAGTTTGATTGATATATCCTACTAGATGCTAGAAAATTGACCCATAACATAATAAGACAATTCAAAATTGCTGCTGTTACTGTTTTAAGAAAATTAAACAAGGCTTCAAATCTTATCTGACACACAAGACTGGAAGTAATGAACTTCTGAGTAAATCTTGTAATTTTTTGATTGTTGCAAGTCAACTTTATATTAACTGCATAAAAGAGGTAAAAAAAATATAAAAAAGCCAACTAATTGGAGATTTTAATTTTTAAAACATATTGAATATTATTCATTTAAATCCGAATGTTACGAGTGGTGAAGGCATTGTATTCCTGTCTTCCTGTTACTCTTTTTAGGCTGTTAAAAGCAAAATCTATGGTGATAGTCTCATAATTCTGTGTCTAACAAATGCTAACAAATGATTTGTAAGTAACTTTCTAAATTCCCATAAAACAATATAATGAAAAGTTTAAATATTATTTAGCTTTCATATTAATACATACATGCTAAGATACATTTTTCCTCAGGCAGTAAAACCAGGTGCAAACTGTCTAAATATATTGTAAAGCGGTAACATTTTTCAAAATTATTATCTAGATTCTACATGACTTGTGAGCTGTCAACTGCAGCAAAGAATGGAGGAGTTATCAGTTACTTCTTTACTCTTCTTAAGGAGATGAGATTTTTAAAAACTGCTTTGTGTTAAAAGACAAAGAACTACAGTTCTGATTGATTTATTTATTTATTTTTACACTTGAACTCGACACTTAGAAGTGCAGCTCTTTTTCTAACGTCTTACAGTGATTGTTTTGCTGCAACAAAACAGTTACACTTAAATGCATTATTGTTTAGAGGGGTGTATGCTTGCCTTCAGCTCTTCTACTATTTGATTATATCTAAGATGACTTGGAGGCAGCATTTACTTTCTGGTAACTTTTAAGAAGATAACTTACAATTTTGTAAGGGTTGGTGAAAAATCAATAATAACTCATGTTCTTGTAACATGCCTGCAGAGCGGAAGGTAAGTTGGGGGCAAAAGGTTATTTTCCTTGAGTTAAATGGAGAATCTTGTAATATATACTAAAAGCATTCAATTTCAGGATGGAAAACAGTGTTGAAATATAGCCCATAAGTTCTGTAAGTATTTCAATGATTTTCCCTAACAATCTGAATGGTGAATTGAACTCAGAATTGAGACATTGGATTACATTTTCTAAAATCATATCTAAAAATGTCATTTATCTGCCATAAAAAATATATATTCTAGAGCTGCTTCTTTTTTTCATGTCTTATTATTCTAAAAATTGCATCCTAGCAGTGAAAGTTTAACTGTACAGAAAATGGAAACCATTCAGACAGACTGGAACTGAAACGAGACAATACTTTCTATTTAAAAAAAAAGTCAAATACGAGTTAATCTTTTGCAAACCTTTATTGAACATGATAGAACCCAAAGAATAACAAGATTCTGTTCACGAGAATCTAAAGAAGAATAGGATCCTGGTTATGAACTTTTACATATCCTTGAATTCATCTTTCTTAACATACATGACTATTTCAGTGAATGACATTTGCAATAAAAATCTCTTATTCAGTGTTCAGTTACCAAAATAATGATATTGTCTGGAAGTTAATGCTGTTCACTGTTTTCTGTGACACTTTATATTTAAAAATACATAGCATACATAAAAAAATAAAAACCCTTGTAAATTAATTAATTAAATAATATTTGAATTAAGTATGTGGAGATAAATTTCCATGAACTTAACTTGTACAAAATCATTTGAAAACACAGAATGGAAAAATTTTCTAGATAAAATAACTACCTCAAAATTATGTTAACTGCCTTTTTAAGACTGTCAGTCTTGACAATATTCCTCATTTAATGAGTTTTCAGATCCAGGTAAAACTTCAGATAAAATGCAAATTACTTGATATGTTATTTAATCATTTTCAGCATATTTCTGAATATTGGCATTACGTGAATGTATCTTTTTATCACTTGGCTATTGATTGTAATCCTATTCCTACTATTATTACCTAAAAATTTGCACCCCTTGGTAAGTGTTTGCAAAGGTTTGCAAAAGGTTTGCAAAAGGACTTTGCAAAAAGTTTTGGTGTATTGATGCATCTTGAAAAGGATTCACTCTGGTTTAGAAGTCTTGTTAGATGTCTTGGCAAAAAAGACAAGGGATGCAGTCTTGAAAGTGTGAAGTGCTAATGCACCATTTTTAAATTTAGAAGGATTATGTTCCTCAGAATGTTTCAGTTAGGGCTTTGATTCCAGAAATGAGAGCCATATAATGGCTGGAGGTGGTGTAAGACTGAGAGTTGCAGCACTTCTTAATGGATTCCCCGTGAAAGTCCTAAATTATGTATTAGATGCCCCACACAGTGAAAATGCCAAGATCTGCAAGCTTTAGCAATTTAGCCTGTAAACCATTTGGGAATAATAAATTAAATTTTGCCATTTTGAAAGATATTAGGGCTAATTTCAGATTAATAATCATAACACTAGTTCTGTTGTTAAGCAGCAACACTATCCTAAAAAAAAAGAAAGTCTAAGCAAATTTAATAGGTTTTTCAAAGTACAGGTAGATAAGGAGGTACAGTTTCCTGCTTTCTACTCAGTGCTAAGCAAAGATACCTTATGCATGAAGATCTGACATATTACGGCTCAGACCATTCAATTAAAAAGATTGTTAACACATCTGTTTCAGAAGTCACTCCATGTAGCCAGATAGAAATGACAAATTTTGTCTTGAACTTTGGCACTTGAAGGACTTGTGCTTGACTCTGCACCAGAGAGATATATCTTTCTTTCTTTTGGATTCACAACTTAAACTTTTCTTACATATAGATGGCTAAACCCTTTCTATCATAGGTTGAGTAGATGTCATTCCTTTATTTCAAACTGCAACAGGAGAAAGAATGTTTGAAAGGAAGAGTATCACAGCCAGAGTAAGATTAACCTTTCCTTCCCACCTGCCTCTTCCCTTACTTATGCAAAGCTTTAGAGAAGAGGGCATTTGTTCAAGATTTGGGGGGTTCAGGTTCGGTTCTAACCCATGACTAAGACAACTCACATTTGCATTCTTTTGCACTAAATGGAATGTTACATAAAAATATTAAAATCATCACTGAAACAGGAGCTATCACTGAATCTTTTCTCTGCCACTGTGTGTTCTAATCCCTAATCTACGTAACAGCTCATGCTCTCCATCTCTCAACCACTCTGCCTCTGTTAACTGCTTCCATGAAAAGTGTAAAAGGATAAGGAGGTGTAAAATGCAATATTTTTTACCTTGAATTGGTCTAAATGCTTGTAAGATACAGCCCTTTGCTCAGACACTGAAGTTTAAATCTCTTCTGGCAGAAGACACTATTGAATTGACATTCTCAAATGTGTCTCACAATCAGCTCTAATGCTCCAGCTGATGAATGGCTGCACAGAAGAAAGCTGAAATGTTTGCCACATTCCTTCTTTAGAAGTTACTACTTTTTTTAAAGAACTATATTTATTATGCATTTTCAGAGCACGCCTGCTGAATTGATGCCCTTATGCATGGCAAATTTGAATGTCAATTCTGATGGATCCAGGACTAAGCCATATACCAATACGTTTGACAGAGTTTCTACTGGCTATTGTCAAATGACAAACACATAAAGTTTAATGTGAAAAACTGAGTGCCTGATTGTTCAGAGTGCCGTCAGCCCTGGAGTCTGGAAGCTGATTGCAGATTTTGATAGACACAGTTTCAGTTTAGGCTCCCAAAGAACTAAGTAGGGTGAGGTGCTTAAATATTTTCTGGATCTATTGTCCAAGTTCCAGGTTTGTATGAATACAAACGGTTTATAAATAAATCTGAGTTCTTGATTTAGGAGATAAATTAGACAATTAAATATTGGCTGATGATATATCATTAATAACACAAAATCAAACAATTATCAAGAGATATTTATAGTAATTCTAGGTGTTCTGTATTTTTTTTTTACTCTTCCCATATCATCTCCCTGGATTGGAGATGAATTATTAAGAAAGCAGAATGCAAAAAGATAGATTATATCACATGCTTGCTTTTGGGTGAGAGGAATTGTCAGAGGCTTGTCGTAACATCTCAGGCTCTGGGATGTGTTATCTAGTCAATATTTTTCTCCATTAGTTGGAATACATATAAGTGAAAGCATATGATAAGAGTGGTAAATTGACAGACCCCAAAACTGAGACTCTTTTTCCTTACTTTTGTATGTCATCAATACTCCAATTCTCACACTGGGGACTAATTTAGCACACTATTAGCAGTTGAGAATTCAGTCCAACTGAGGAAATAAGGGAGATTTTAATTTTACTTTTCAAATTTCTTGCACCAAAAATGGTAAAAGGGGATTTAGCTTTTGTTGAAAACACATTAATAAACTATTTTGCTCGCCGAATGTTCTCATAATATGAATAAAGATTGATTAGCTGAATATTTTTTGCAAATATATAATACACAAATGATAGTCTGCAGTGTTCAGATACAGAAGAAATTAAAAATAATGGATATTTGTTTTAAGTAATGGGTCTGCATTTTAAGGGCATTTAAACGTTAATGTAGGTAAACTTCCTACAACAAAGCTTGTTTTTTTGAGAAACATATACAAATGAAAAGTTCATTATTATTTTATTATTTTAATTGTTTTTATTTATATAATTTTATTAACAATATTTTAAGTATAATTATTTGTATTATTGTATACAAATTAAAAATTATTATTATTTTGAAATATGGGCAAGGATTTTAGTCAATATCTAATGTATGTGTTACATTCAGATGCTATTTGGTAATGCTAGCCTATGTTAACAGAACATATATTTTTATATATCATATGCATCCATGGTCAGTAGCTGCCAGATAAAGAATTGTAGAGACAAGGTGTTTTTTGTCACTGTGTCATCACAGCTTGATAAGTTATTTTAATTATTGTGTGATGCATATTTAAAAGAGAGCAATTTGTTATAACCTCCAGGCTGAGACAAAGCAAACTTACAGGACTAACAAGGCTGGGACCATAGAGTAAATCTGCTTCTAGACATTGGAGCTAGATATTTCTTATGGAATCTTTTTTTCTTCTTCTCTTCCCCTCTGTAGAGGTCCTTCTGTAGTGCCATGATAGAAGAGCTAAGGATGTCTCTGAAGTGTCAGCGTCGATTAAAACACAAACCACAGGCCCCTGTTATTGTGAAAACAGAAGAAGTTATCAACATGCACACATTTAACGACAGAAGGTTGCCTGGTAAAGAAACCATGGCATAGAGCTGGGAAGCCAAATACCCCAAGCACAAACTGTCATCTTTTTTCCGAACAACCTTGCGAGAATGTTTCCTGTGGAAATATGCAACCTGTGCAAAATAAAATGAGTTACCTCATGCTGCTGTGTCTATAAACTAGAAACTCTGTGATCTCAGCAGTTGCAATGGCCAGACTCGAATCACAAGCATCATGGATCAACCAAGTTATGCGGGGTTACACTGTTTGTCATGGGTTTCCACCATTCTGAATGAATGAATGTTCCATGTGAGTTTTGTGGCTGGTTTCAAATGCAGTCTCAGTGAGAAATTACAGGTTCCTTTTGAAGTTCAACGGTTGTCAGGAGATGGAGAATAAATGTCCAAGATGATACTAACCATGGAAGGAGTCTAGTAAAAGAAATATCTCAGAACTGTAGTGGAACAAGAAACCATATGTTCTTCTGAACATTGAAGCATGGAAGATTGGTAACTGCTGGTAAGATGAAACTACCATCTGGACAGGCGATATGAGCTTCCTGGATGGGAGAAATGTTAAAGAGAAGAAATACGAATCCCATGAATAGAAGGATATATATGAGGATGCTCACCTGCTTTTTGGACTGTCTGTGTCACTGAACTAAGTAAATAAATAATAATAATAATAATAAAACCAGTAACTTAAATTTTCCTGGGCTGGAACTTTGATCTAAAAAACCAAACAAAATTCCATAATTTTGACCCAATTTTTAGATGAATGAAAGTTTCCTTAGTACAAAGGAATGTATCTTTAGATATAAGCAATTATGTTTTTTCTTTAATTGTAAAAACAGGGAGGGGGGTGGGAAGCAGAGTATTTCACACGTAGAGGGCTTGCATTTTAGCCTGAATGAGTTTTGAAACCCTTGTTCCTGATACTTATTGAACTCAATGGAGCCTGTGCAATTCTCACTAATATTGGAAGTGGGATGGGTCACCTAAAAGAAGTGAGTGTGGAGAACTTTAAGGAGGACTGCATTTTTCAATACAGTCACAGTACTAAATGAACAAAATTCTTGAGCAGTTTTTTTTTTTTCAAAAAAAAAAATGTTCAGGTTTATTTGTGGAAATGCAAGATTTCTATGAAAATAGTTTTTGTATGGAAATTTTTGTAATACTTTTTATCAACAAAATAAGAACATGTGTTTCTGTCAGGGGTGTGATGCCAAGCATGAGTGGTAGTGCGTGTGCACCACCAACGTTTGGTGAAAACTATTTTTATCAAGAAAAAGGAATCTTAGAAGAGACATATTTTCAAGTTAGATAATATAAAAAATAGGTGCACTACCACCACTGCTTACCATGCTACACCCCTGGTTTCCACTAGGCTGATAACATGCTGTCATGAACAATTGTGTATAAATGGTAAAAGACACAGACCTCTTGACCACATTGTGATAACAGTTAAAGTGCACTCAGTTTGCTGTTTGAATCCAATGCACAAAATTAAAAAGAAAAAAAAAGCATTAAAATTATGTCAGTTTTAGTTGTTTTGTTTTTGCTGTGTGGTTTGAGCAATGTATGTACAGTACTTGTGTCAGTACTGGTACTTAGCTTCAGTTTAGTGCCCTATCGTGCTGATTCTTGCCACTAAACATGTGGCCAGAGAGTTTGCTGGAATTTCTGAGAGAAGCCAGTCCAGAACATTGTGATAAGTTTTTGCAGGATCTGGCTCTTACCTGCTTCAAAGCTAATGTATATGTCCTGCCTGTGGTAAGTTCCTGGACATAACATTTTGAAATACTACCCTACAGATGCTGAATCTTATGCCTCTGTTTACTGTAAATTTTCTTGTATCTCAACAAAAAATGTATAGGATGGGCAATATAAGAATGTTATGTCAACCAAAAAAAGATTATGAAGATAGCCTTTATATGAAAAATAATTCATTTGACTAGTTTTAAGAAAACTTAAAAATTATCACAATCAGTCATTGATGAGTAATGAGATCCATTGTTCACTGGGGCTTAATTTAATCTTATCATTACCTTTCTAACACAGGAGTGTAAGATATATCATTCAAATTGTAGAAATTATATCATGACATTTGGGGGAAAGGGGGAGGTTTGTGTCTACTACCCAGTTCTCATAAATCTTCATAGAGACTGAGCTGGCCATTTCCATTGTGAACAGGGACTGAGAAAGAAAATTCTATTGTATGTGTGAGAGTTTCATCCCCATTTATGTGATAACAAAGAAAAGGTTATCTTTGTCTGAAGCATAAACAAGACAAAAAAACCTTCAGCAAAGATTCTGAAAATGAGGATGCTCTACGTAATGTATATTTAAGTTTAAGTTAATTCTTTAAAATACAAAGGGGAAGAAAGTAGCTGTCATATAACACAATGAAAATTATGATGGTTTGGAATGGAAAAAAAATTGGCTATTGCATTTGATTGATGATTTACAATAAAATTTGTAAAATCATGTAATAAAATGCTGTATTATATTTAAACAAACCTTTCTTTTCTCAATTAAGGGTGTTGAAATAAGCAGGATTCCATTGTCATCTTGATGCATATGACTAATTATCATTAAGCTTTATGCTAGCCAAATTTAAGCATGAATGCAGAATATGTCCAAAATGTTTTATTGGGTCAAAGTCCCCCAAGGAACAAAAGTCATAACACAGAATTATTGTGTTTTAATTAAGCTTTCAGTGAGAATTTCAGCCTTCTAGTATTAAGGGAAATATACAAAGTAACTGGAGATTAGTGTTTAAAATCAAGACTGGAAATGCATGGCTCCACAGATTCATAGTAGGATAATGGCTATTTTTAAAAAAACCACATACACTGATTCATAATGGTACTTGTGCATAAGTAATTATTTCTGTATTTTTTCCCAGAAAATTAAGGTATTTAAGAAAAAATAACTACCAAAGAGTTGACCCCCAAAGCAGCAGAGAATACTACTGGTAGTTTTGCAGTCAAAAAGTCTCAACGGTTTATTTTCCCTTCACTCTTCAGAAGGAAATCCTCAGTGTTGAAGAAAACTTCCTCATTTTGAAAGATCTCTGAAAGTCTAGTCACAAATTCTCATGTAGTAAAAATTTCTCTAGTGTCACTAAAATCAATGGAACTACATCAGTGAAAATCAAGCAAGTATTTATCTGGCCTGTGAAGATTCAAAATCTGTACAGAACTGTTTTATGTTGTTTCAGATAATAGCTCAATTAGTCTCTTGATTTCCTAGGAGAGGATGACGGGTGCTTCTCTGACTTACCTTGCATGTCACTCCAGAGAAGACTTCTGAAGTAGTTATAACTCAGTTATACGGTACTACCTGGTGGATAACAATTGCAGGTAAAAATTGAACAGGACTTTTTTTTTTTTTTTTTTTTTTAACTGTGTCTGTTTTAAGGAGGATAGATGGTGATAATCTTTAAGGATTTTCAAGAATCACAATTCAGACCTTCTTTAGAATTCATGCCTCAGCATGGTAATATAGCAATAGATAACTACATGGATATCACAGTATAAATCACAAGAAACCCTTTAGCTTTTTGATAAATGTTGTTTGTGAAGGACTGGCAGTGAAAATTCTAAGCCAAAGAGTTGGACAAAATCAAGAGATATGTGGTGCTTTATAGTAAATGAGGATTTGGCCAATTATAGACAGCAGCAGCCATTTCATAGTGTTCTCCTATTAAATAAACACAAATACAAACATATCCAGGGAATATATGTCAGGTTTTGTATGAGATATTATTCTCTGAAGTTTCTATCATCTTAATTTTCAGTTGAAGAATTCAGCGTAGGTTTGAAAGAACCTTTTATTTTGTGTTTATATTACTTGAGGCTCTGTGCAATAATCCTTCCTGGTTTCATCCATAGAGTCTTCCTAAAAACCAAAATAACACTGTTTAGCCCTATTACACTGACTAGTTAATGTTTCGGAATGGAAAAGACACAATTTATTAAGAATAAACTCCCATCAAAGTCCAAAGCCTCAAATAGGAGGAATGCCTCAGTAGGAGAAATGCATTGAGATTCCACAAAATCAAAATGTTTTCAAGGACAAGGGGTCATGAGCAGAGCTAATGGCATACGAGTAGTTCAAGATAATGCTATAAAATAATTTTTGTATTATTATATTAAGGATATTAGAAAAATATTTAAAGTACTTTAGACAACTTCACTTAGTCTCCAAATACATCAACAATTCCAAAATATGATGATTGAAATGCTGACTGCTTTGAAAGCAGTGTCAAAACTCCCACTTCAGAGGAATCAAGATTTTATCCGATACATCCCCAAATGTGTACTGCTCCAATATTAAAGGCCTCAGACAAACATGTACTGATACAATATTAAAGGCAAAATAAGATACCAGCCTGTGTTTAAGTGTACAGGAGCAATTGTGATTTTGTCATATTTTTAAAGATGTGTAGGAAAAGGAAGGGTCACTGAGGTTGCCTCATGTGACATCCAAGATCATTGCTTTCCAACCTGAAATATGTTAGTGTCCTACTCCCTTCCAGTCTTGCCTCTCTGCCCTCCTACAAGCGCCTCTGACACTTTCAAGTTTATTTTAAAAACCCTTTTTTTCTGGCATTTTTATAAAATGTAGTTCTAATTAAAAATAAAGTTACTCAAGCACTTCATCTCCCCAGTTTGTATCCACCAAGATAAACACACTAACTTTTCATGTGACTGTAATCTAATTGTCCTTCTTTTCATTTATTACTCCTTTCTGTCCCCTGCCTGTGTTGCCTCCTCCTGTTGTTCTTGTACTTGCCTAGATTGTAAGCTCTTAGGGGGCAGGGAATCTGTCTTTGATTTTTTCTATGTAGCACCATGAAATATGGAGCTATATAAATAATAAAAAAATCAGACCTTCTTAAATGATGTTTGAAGTGACAGTGATCTGATTGACTGCCAGTCTTGCAATATATTGTTTTAGCTCATTGCCTGAAATCCTAATCACTGCAGAAATAGAATAATCAAAAAAAATAAAAATAATAAAATCAACCCAAAGGAGCTATCACAACAATTCATCTTACCGGAAATTTCCACATATATTCAGGGTATAGTAATATAGAACAACATGTTCCCATAGCTTCTATAAAGGTTTTAATATGAAATTGGCTATATTAAAATGGAAAAAGGAGGTTAACACATGAAAAGAAGGGTTATATGCAGGATAAGCTTTGCAAAAGAGAATTTTTAATTGGTTTAAGATTGGAAAAGCTATTATTAGGCAATTTGTTAAGTTCAACAACAGGAACCTTGGCTTCCTTCATTGTATCTACCCATTATATCAAGAAGTCTCTCATCAAAATCCTATTTTATTAATAATTTTATTAATAGTTTTAGGGACATCATTAGAAATTTTATGTGAAAGTTAATTCTAATTAAAAATAAAGAAATACTTCTTGTTCCTACAGAAAAATACTAGTTTTCTATAACTGCTGGAATGACAGAATTGTGGGAACTTGAGAAAAATGTTAACTGTGGATAAATGAAAGGAAACAATGCATCTGATCTTGAGGACAAACATATCATCTTTCTCTTTTATCTTTTTCTTCTTCAAGAAATGCCACTCTGCAATGATGAACTTTATTCTTTCCCATGACTGTAGGAGTTTTGCTTGGAGGAAATAAGACACTTTGTTCTACATTAAATTTACCCAGAAAATTATATGAAAACATTGATGATTGTAAAGGCTTGAGCTGTTGCTATTCCTTTGGCTACATCATTCACCACAGACCAATTCATAGCAATTTGTTTTGAAGGTAAAAATTCAAACTTTATGATGGATTTATGCCAAAGATTGTCTCTTGCCATCCTCCCGTAAGGAGACTGCTGGATGTTAAACCCAGGAAGAGGAAAGCAACCTAACACAGTGATATCATTCTCTATAATCTAACTTTCTGGGGCATTTAAACTCGGGTAAATGAATAAAATTTCTGACACGTGCGTCTTCTAAGCCATTCTTTGCACTAAAGTCTATGTTAAAAATTACTTGTGGTAATAGATAATTAGGTAATATAGATGAATGTCTTATAGAATCAAAGACTCACAAAGTTACAGAATCATTGAAGTTTTCAGTTTCTGTCTCCAGTGATGTCACCAGATGGAAGAGTCTTCTGGAGACTGATGAATCCAATACCCCTGTTTAAAGCAGAGTCAACTAGAGATTTCCCAGGACATTATGGAATCAGGTTTGAATATTTGCAAGTATGAAGATTCCAAAATTGCTGTTTCCAGTGTTCAATTATACTTGCATTGAAAAATATGTTTTCGCTCACATTTAAAATTAATTCCTTGTGTTTCAGTTTGTGCTAAAAACCTCTTATCATCTCCCTGGACACCACTGAGAGTCTGTGATCATCCACTAAGCCAGTCTTCTTATTATGGGAGGCTATCAGGTTGGTTAGACATGATTTCTGCTTTGTAAATCCACGCTGACTACTCTCCATCACCTTCTTGTCCTTAATATGCTTAGAAATAGTTTCCAGGAGGATTAGTGCCATCACCTTCCCAGGAATGGAGATGAGGCTGATGAGCCTGTAGTCAGTCTCAGGGACCTGGCTTTTCTGAAGGCTAATTTTACCCAAAGGTCATAAAATGAAGAAGATACTGAGTACTTGGCCTTCTCCATGTTCTTTGTCACCACGCCCCACACCCATTATGCAGCCATCCCATGATTTCCTGAATCTTCCTGTTGCAGTTGATTTATTTGTAGAAATGAGCATGTTTTCATCTTTCTGAAAATTTTGAAGAAAAGTTATCTGAAGTGAAAAAAGAAAACAAAGGCAAAAACTATTTGTGTTCAAGGTTCATGAGATCTATCAGTTTTCTCTAGACCATATTTCTATCCTATGACTGTGTAAGATATCTCTCTCAGAAAGTAGGATTTTAAATCACAGACTCATATGAACTTGGTAATACAGACATACAAGTGTAACTTTCAAATTACCAAAAGAAGTTGAAATAGCTACCATTTTTTGAATCAGTCCTAGGTTCAGAAGAAAGTGTCCAAGAGGTATGGTTGAAGTACATCTATAGTTGTTCTCTTTTATAAATCTTGTCAGGCATTTTATCTTTATATTTCTTTCAATTAATGGTTCCCAACGTAACTCAAATCTACTACTAGTTACTTGCTCTGGACTCTTGCTTGTTTCAATATATTTTAAGATCTGAACAGTGTTCTATCAGACAGATGATCTTTGGCCAGAATCCAGCCTAAGGGAGACAACACATGGCCCTTAGAAACAAAATAACTGAATCAAAACCTGGCTTTTGAAATTGCCAGCCACCCATATTTCAGCTCAAAGCTTTCATTTCTGATGATGGGTATTATACTTTATTCTTGCTATACACAGGTTCACATTATAGGAAGCCCTAGTCTGTCATGGCATTCCAGAAATTGCCTATGAAGCATGGAGATCATTTTGGTTTCTATAAGACAGTGAACCAACTCATATTCTACTTGTGAACCTGTGATACCTGCTATTAGCAAGCTGAGTTTCATGATAACAACTCCTTCATTTTTCTCGTCATTTCATTGCCTTTTCTCTACCTTCTTGGTTTTAGTCTGGTAACTGGATTTCTTTCTTTGCTTTTGGTTTAACCTTTCTGTTCATGTGGAGTGCCTGCAAAAAAAGGAATGCTAACAAAATGCAAAATTGTATGACAACAATAAGAAAAAAAAAGATAAGTGTTTTCTCAGAATGGTATTTATCTTGCTTCGAAGATATTCTGGTCCAAGAAGTGCACATGATCACATCACATTAACTTGACTTAAGGACAGACTTCTGGGATATTAGTTGTTCAACTCTTCTTAATATGTTTGGGCCCTCTGTAATACCAAGAATCTGTACTAATAGCATTGTTTTGACAAGCAAGTTAAATCATGCTGCACATCAGCAGTACATCTGTTATGTCTTTTACTATTTACACAATAAAATTAATGTCATATGACTACAGAATTGCTGCGATTTCAGTTTATCTACACACCTAGCCTACAGGCCTACTATGATTTCTTTGGAAAATGGTAAAAAAAAAAAAGTATTGCAAATCAACCATCTATTCTTAAACTGTTGCTCTGAAAACACACTGCAAGGTGCCATTATATTTTAAATGGAAGATACAATGAAGTATGGTCTTTGTAACAAGTCTCCATGGATGAATATGTACTAGGTGAACTACAAGGAATCTGTATCTAGGATATAATTGAATGACACAATTTTGCATCTGTTTATTAGGATGTTGGGCTCTTAACACATTATAATTAATATTGACATCTTTGACACTAAAAATTGAACAATGTGAGCTTTGCTTTAATGTCCTAAATTCTACAGACTTTGATTTTCACCCGGTTATGTATCTCACTTGTTAGGAAAAGGATATGAGAATTAGATAATTGATTCTGGGCGCAGTGAATTCAGCACCCCATTGGTGGCTTAGACGAGCTTTTAAAATGGATGCTGTCCCTGGTAAGCCATTTTTTATAGCAACTCATTATGAAGGTGAGCAAGTATGTTGTAATCATATTACACATGGTATCTTATTTACATACAGATACATAAGGTATCTTATTTAATACCTTGCCCAGTGTAAATTAAATTAATGTGAATTTTTACGTAATATTTGGACTGGTAAATTATGAGAATTGATATGTATTTGTCCACACTTTCCTGTGTTCCTCAAGGGTTATTTAAACATGATATGGTGGGTTTCTTTCCATTGACTATATATATATAGATGCACTAATTGCTACATGAATCCTACTTTTTTGGCCTCTCAGACAGATCCATTTTATGACTTTGCTGTCTCTTTTTAAGGTGACAAATGGCTTTGCGAAGATAAACAGGATAAGCAGTTATTTTTTTCAAAACATGTTAGGAGATGCAACTAAAATGTATAAATATGGTATGAAAAATGTAAATATTGATTAATCCATTGAGGAGCTGACATTAGGGAATTCAGTAAAATTCAGTCTATAAAAAGGAAGATAAGATTACCTATTCTTGAGTGAAACCTTTTTTTCAGCTTCTCATAAGCAATCTCTAATCCTATTTCTAAACTTGTATGAATCGCTCTTTAAACCCTTCAGATAAACAGCAAGTGGCTGATAAGAGATTTCATCATTTAATTCTCTTAAATTTCAATAATCTAGATGATTCATAATTACAATTGACTCCATTTTTGTCTAATGTGTGTCAGTTTCTTTAAAGACTTTCAGATAACTAAATTATGGATATTTTTTATTATAATTCTGAAATAATTGCTAAAAAATATGGATTTTTTAAAAATGTTTTTAAAGATAAAATCAATGTCCTTTTTTTCATACTGGAGACCATTAAATCAGTTTGTGGATTAAATTTACTCATTTTTTATAATTCCAACTATTGGAGATGCAGATATTTTTTGTGTGTTCCTTAATGCCTGTTAACAAAATTTTTGGTCTAACTTTCCTTGCAATAGTTTTACTTAGTAAGATCTTCATTACAGTGTATGATTTCCTAACAGATATTAATATTTGCACCCTTATAATGACCTCAACGAGTATCGCTTTTCCACTTACAGAATGAAATGCGACACAATGAATATGGAGTTGCCTAAATTTAGATAGAAGGTGTGTTCCTACAGTCTCCTAAATCCTTACTTAATGTGGCTGGATTGTGCTTACATGGCCATTTGAATGTAGCATAAATCCAGACTGCTGCCTAAAGGAGAGATTCTTTTCTTTCTCCATTTTCAACTCTTTTAACTACATTCCCTCCTTCGGGCCATCATACATATTTTTTTTTGTCATTGTTGGGGGTTTTTTTGTGGACATATGATAAGAAGGATCTCTGCTTCTGTGAGAGCTAACTGAAAATGAAAAGGAGGCAGAAAAGATTTTCCAGGTCGTGAGAAGCCTTAAGTGAGCTATGTATTATCACAACCAACTGCTGTAGGCAATGATAGCAATCTAGGCTCCCCTTCAGTAAAAATGTTTTTTTCTCTCCCAACTGAGAAAGAAATACTGCAAGAGCACATTTCTGTGCTGGAAGGAAATTGGAAAATGATGATGGGCTGTGTCAGTTCTAGCACAACTTTAGCAACACGAGGCCTGGCCCTGGCATCACAGCCTGGGGTACATGTTCAGCCCGTATGCAGGCCAGCCCTCATATGCACAGCTGTTTTGGGGAGGGGGTGCAGCAGGTGACCACCCAGCACCTCTGCTAATGAGCACCCAGAGTTCCTCTGCATGAGTGGGTATCACATGCTCAACCCAGCCAAGTCCTAATTTTCAGCTCTTTTCAGTGTGAGGACACAATTCCCCTTCTGACTTGTTTGCAGCTGGAGTGCTGCAAGTGGAGTGACAAGGCTTCAGCAGAGCATGGGAAACCCACCACATATGCTTTGGAACAGAAGAAGACACTGAAGGCATCACCACTTCAGAATGGCTTTGAATCAGAATTTTCCTTCTCTGGATCATCTTATAAACATAAACCTGTTTTCCAAAGCAGTCATCAGCTATTAGTAGTGTAATTCCTATTTTGTGTAGTGGAACACACAAATATCTATAGTATAAATAATCTGATTTCTACAGATATCTACAAGTATAAATAATAAACATTCCTAGGGAAAAGAAAAAATAGTCTCTACAGTGCCTGAAAGTATGTGTTCTTAAATTGCTTGGAGGGACAGGTTTTCAGATCATCTTTTATTTTTTATTACTGTTATTTTATTTCCCCTTTTCCCTAGTATTTACTCTTTGCCCCTACTTTATCACTCTAAGAGAGAACTACAAACTGTACAAAAATAACTTTTATTCCATATCCATTCAGATCTTCAGATCTGGGGCAGAAATGTAGCAATAGTTACTTTTCTTCAATACAAAGAGGATACCTCTTTCGAGTTCATACTTTTTTTTTGAGCTATCATTCTCCCAGCTTGAAGAACACTTCTGTATGTTAACATGGATAGCCTTAGTTTTTCAGAAGCAATACCTCCGTTAATGCATAACAATGCTACTTTTTCCAGGCAACAAGAAAAACTTCTGTCTCATTTCTGCAAAAAGGAGACAAAATAGTAACACCTTCTGATCCAGAACTATAGAATGAAAATAATTTTGCAGTCATGCTTATGATTGTAGTTTGGTTTCTGTGCACAGAGGAAAAATTAAATCAATGATAATCAAATTTAAGTAAGTGGCTCTGACATGGAGAAATATCTAAGAAACTCATAATCAACTAAACAAATTCCACTTGCACTGTAGATGTGTCAGACCCTGACTAAAGTTGTATTCTTTCCACTCAAATCTGCCTGATGGTATGATCAACCATATATTATTCCAATACAGAAATCCTGCAGTTGATTCAGCATATGACAAACTCTGATTTAATCCCTTATAGTCTCAAGACTTGTGTTTCCTGAATCAAGCTCTGTGCTAAACACAGTAATCAAGATTCAGGAACATGACCCTTTTTTATTTAAACAACAGTTGCTTAGTATCTTCATCTCCCAAAAAGGTATTAGTTCTTTTTCAGCCGTGTTGTAGATATTCTGGAGTGGAAAAGAGAGCCTTGTTGCCCCTTTTTCATACAGCTTTAGATAGACCATGGAGTAGGGACGTTCTGCAGATATACTTCTGCATAAACTCTGCAACTGGGAAATGAGCCAAGGGTGTCTGTTGTGGCTACCAGAGCACGGGACATCTCTGCTACAGAGTTAGTCAGAGCCTCTGCACAGCGATGAGCTTGTAAGGGAAAGATCTTAAGGTGCATTTGGATTTTTATGCTGTTTCTTATTACTTCTCTACTTAGGAACCATACAGGAGCTTCACCTTAGAGAGGAAACAAAGGTAAAAAAGAAGAGATTAATGAGATTATGCACATAACCTACAGAAATAATATGCAGAGAATACTGATCAACCTCGAGGCTCTCCCAGCCTGTCTTCCTTTCCTCTCTTTTTTCTTTTTCTTTTTTTCTTTCTTTTTGTTTTCCTTTTTTTGTTCTCCCCCACAACCCATCAACACACACCTTTTTTTTTCGGTGGTCTGAAGAATTGGTGGCCCTGGTATAATTCTGTATGGTGTATATACTGTTCTGTCTATCTTGATATCTGCTTGCAAGGTATATTGTGTAATTTGCAGCTTTTCCTCTTTAGCCTGGGCTGCTTGTGCTTCCTCTACTGTGAAGAACATTGCATTCACGGAACATTTATTTGGTACTGTGAAGAGAGATTTGCGCAGTTGCAGGGAGGGAGTTAGGAAACGAGAGTGAAAAGAAGAATCAGTGTCTAATAATCTGTCCTTGTCTTCATTTTGTCAATTCAATTTTGTGTAAGTATTGTCTGGGGAAGGTAATAAGTGAGAAAACATGCCATCAAGGGATTTCCTGCAGGAGGGGTTATTACATGATCAAAGGCCCATTAGTGAATAGAACTGGCTTGGTGCTATTTTCATACCTACTTTCTAACACTCTGCCCATTTTAGTGGCAGGGCAATCGAAGCACTGAACTGCATCTGGTATTTTTAGAGGAATCTGACTCTCACCTAAACATTAAAATCCATAGCCATATATTTTCATTCGGCTCAGTGAGGCAGAAACAGATATAATGGATCTTAAGAAACAGAGTTTAAGAAATACCCTGTAGACTATGGAAATCCTGTCAAGGCTCCAGGTAACCTAAATATATTCACTATGCTAGTGAAGGTGTAAATTGAAAATTAAATTGGCAACAATGATTTAAAGAGCTTTGGGATTAATTATTTATGTTGTTTACAGAACCCAAACCCCTGCTAGATCTTTTTAGAGAAGATACAAGATGTTTTTTCTTACTGCATCCTCCTTTCTATTTTCCTTGCCTATCATTGTCACTGGAGTCTTAGACAAAGAAGACATGACAGAACTTGCCGAATTCTTTATGTCTAGTTCGATATTCCAGTGTGTATTCCAGTATATGTAAAAGTATCATTGGAGGAATAATTAAACAGTCAGAGAAAGGTTTTATTTACCTTTGTGTGCAGCATATAAACTCAAGTGTGTTTAGACCCCAGGTATTCGCAGGAGCCATTTTCTAATTATTCCATTTACATTCAATTATGCCTTTTGTGGACTTCACTGAAACAATTACTGTAAGCCAGAGAACAGCCTTTTAGGTAATGGCACAGAAAGCATGTTATTATCATTCACTGTTAACAAAGGCAAGCTGAAAAAACTGCAACAAAAATAACAGCAATCAGCTCTTGTGACTTTGTTTGTGAAAAAACTGTTTAAAGGCTCCCTCGTGTGAAGGTTACATGCTGACATAGTAGCTGAAAAGGAAAGTAAGGGAATAAATGACACAGCTAATGGTTGAACTCAGATATTCTGAAAAATCAGAAAGACATACACACAAAATAAGATGGACAGTGACATGAGGCAGGGTGGAGCCTTGTGAAGTTTTGTTTTCTTGATTCCATGAACCAGTCAGTAGGTTTACATGATGTACACACCCTGCTGAACCCAAGAAACTGAAAAACTTCAGTGTGGTTAATTGCAATGTGTTACACAATAATTGTCTTCCAATTTCCCTGCACTTTGAAATAAAGAAAAGCTGTGGAAATAAAAGCAGACTGCCAGAATAGCATATAGCACAAGAAGTGTGTTAGTCTAGGTTGTCCTAAAACACATCCTCTGTGGGAATGAATAATAAGTGCTGATATTTACAGACTGGCGACAGTGACTATATCATAAAACCTACTGTTTTCTGCTTATGCTTCTGCAGCTTCTCTATACAGGCTCGCAGATCTGTATAGAGACAGAGAACCACTCTGTCTTTCAATGTACTTTTTCATAGTATAAAAATCATGGAACCACGGAATTGTCCAAGTGTAACAAGGTAATTAAAAAAAGTTAATATTTGAGAATTTGATGTGCAGTAAGAAACACTGAAAACTTCTTATCTGTAGCAAAGAGGTATTTAAACGATTTGCTTCTTACAACCTGCAAGTTTTCTTTCTGAGGATCAACTATTGGATCCAATGACCAAATTGGGAGCATTACATTTTGCTTCAGTGCCTGTAACTCTCAATGAGGCAGCAGAGAAAGGTAAACATAAAGGATATATTTTAACTCTTTCTGTAGCAAAAACAAGGCACAGAAATAGTTTTGTCTACTGGTTAGCTAGCTGCTCTAGAACTACAGTTTCCTCTAAGAATCATAATACAGATGCTTTCAGTAAATTTCACTAAATAACAAAAATATTTTTATGGATATTTTTTTCTAGAGAAAAATATATTCTCTAGAAGCATAAACCAGAATGAAAGCTGGACTCTTAGTAGCTTTCTTCATAATTAATAACTCTGTTTGTGTGGCTAATTATGCTGTCCTGTCCTAAAAATCACAGGCAAATGGTATATAGACCTCCCAGCTTGCTCCAGCTGATGGTCACACAGCCTTCCCCCTTCATGGAGCATGTCCCTCCCAAGGCCACTGTGTTCCTGAGGTGTCAGCAAGCCAGAGAAGGGCTATGTTTCCACAATAACTCCAGCTCTGTTTTCTGGCACAAGAATAATTAAGGTAATCCTGTTATGTAGGTAGCAATACTGCCTGGGGCTACATGGACTCTGAACTTTCCGGTGACAGAGGTGGGAGAATCCCCATCTGTGGTCAGTTTGTGACCACGATTCTCATCTGTGACCACTTTCCAGTTAGAGGAGAACTAGCAGTGGGGTCTAGCAGGAGATGAGGAAAAGGCAGGTCTACTTGCAAAAGATTCTCTTTACAGTCAGAGCTACTTTCTTTTTTTATAGTTTTACAGACCTTGTTAAAATAACTGTAAGTTCTGTCTTTCAGATGAAGAGAAAGAAGTTACTATTTCTATTTTATGTATTTTCACCTATGTTTTGAGATGTTCTGAAAAATCTGAGGCACAAACTGAAAAAAGTCTTAATCTTAATATTGGAATTTAACCTGTGATACATTTTAGGAGGTTCTATACATTTTTCCAGCAAGAAAAACTCACACTTCAGGCACTGTAACATACTAAATTGTCTTAATGCTGGAACAAAGAGCTGGTCATGTTTAGAAACCTAATATATAATTCTGACACAAACAAAATTACCTTTCACCTATAAGAGGGTTTTTCCCTACATATGTAACAGGATTGAATGTCTATAGACATCAGAAACATTGACTGAATACAATCTTTCTAATTTTACATTAAATATTTATAAGCAGTTTTCTATTACCCATGAGAAAAGAGAGAATCAAAGAAAAGAAGGCTACAAATAAGGTATAATGAGACACAATATTGAAATATTCCTAAATATAGGCTGGGATATACTGAGTTGAAGAAATAAATTCATTAGGAATTCTATAATATGAGTAGGCTACCACCACACAGTACAAGGAGAAAAGGAAACTATGAAGACTGTAATGCAATCTCTTTTGGTTTACAGTTAGAACTGAAGACCGAAGGACAGTGAATTTCAGCAGAACATGTTTTAGGACTATGCAGGAAATGATGGGTGAAATTGAATTATTTTGGATAATGGAGAGAAATTTAAAGTTTTTAAAGTGTTTAGAGATAAATTTCTTAGGCACAGAGATTATGCATGCCACCTAGAAATAAATATAGTTAGTGGTGGAGATTAATCAGATCTACCTTTTTTTTTTTCTTTTTTTTTCCTTTTTTTTTAATAGCTGATGCAGCTGAACAGGGAAATGAAAAAAAAAGACTGTAAGAAAGGTTCATCTAGTATGTTAAAGAAAGTACAGGAAACTGTTCAAACACAGGTAAATTTCTTCAGGAAAGGATAGTAGATAGGGTAGACATTGAAACAAATGAGAGTTTTGTATATTTGATTTGCATTAGATACATAGAATTCCCATGATTTTACCTGAATATGCACACCCTAGTGAATAATTGCTATTATGTTGCAAAAAATCATTGCCTGTGTTACCATTCTGAGGATTTATAGGCATTCAAATCACAAGGATTTCACTCAGTGAAGATCAGAGGATCTTCACTCACTAGTAAAGAGCCGATTTCAGTGCTTTAAAGACTGTTTGTAAAGCAGTATTATTGTACCCTTTGCTTATACTAGGAATTTAACTAGGCGATTATACTAGGAAATTAACCAGGTGATTTCTGTACCCACTAGAATATAAAGTTCCCTGGTTCCTAGTAGTGTTTTGGGTGGGCTGTTTACATGCTCCCCAATAAATCCTGGTCTTGGTTCAGGACTGAGGTGAGGTTCTGGCACAAGGCAGTTTGGATGGGCTATCTTGCTTTAACAGGAAAGAGCTTTCTGTGATGGTTGGTCTTGGTACCAGAGACCTATCTCATCACGCTTCTAATTTACAAGTATACAAAGAGCCTTGCAGACTAAGTAGATTAAAATGATGTGCAGTTTTGATTATACAATATGTTGTCCTGGATAGAAAAGTATAGTCATGAGGCTATAGGTTGCTTGAGGGTGGGGTTCTTTCAGACTGATGTGTTGAAATTTTTCAGTTCAAGCCACCATAAGAATAATAACTAGAATCACATTGAATGTCCTGCTTACTGAGACCCACTGCAGAATGCTAGTGGTCTAGGAGGAAGGATGAATGACAGAAATGGAAAGATAAAGGCAAAATTTCTGCTTTAGTCCTGCAGGGCACTGCTTCACAAACAATTCCTCCCCATTCCATGTTAAGACCCTAATGAAGCAATACTCTCAACTGGCTCAGAAAAAGATCAGATAAGTTTGAACAAACATTTTTGAAAATACCTGTCAAATATAAACAAAACAATATTAATTCCAAGTTTCATAGAACTGCTTAGGTTAAGAGCATGAGATAGTGAGAATATGAATATAAGTGGTGGTGTATATTTACAAAGAATTAAGGAAAAGCTGAACAATAAGAGCTGTGTAGCTTTTGTATTTATCTGTCTAGGTCTGTCTATGTACTTTTATTAATGTAACTCTTAGCAGCTGAAGATTCACCAAAAGTCAGTCGAATGTAGGATGCCAGGCAAATCTTTTTAATGGATTTAGGGTCACAAAAATTGTAACACAGAAATTCAGACATCAGAACAAAAAGAAATATAGTAGCCAAAATCAAGTTGTAATTTGAAATGTTTATGTCACTTTGAAGGTAAGTTGGAGATATATTTTATTATGGCAGCTTCTAACAAAAAATACTCTCAAGAGATAATGTGGTATCATTTAGTTACTCCTTATTATAGGTAGATGCCATATTAAAGGTCTTAAGGTAAAACAAAAGCAATAATAATTCAGATTGGGAGTACTTTGGTTTTATTTTTCTTTTGTTATTATACTTTCAAGGAAAAAAAATGATACTTTAGTTCTTTAACATTTCCATTCTTATTAGAAATATAATTATTTTGATTTGTGTAATACACCCATTCACTTAGACAATTCAATTTCAAATTAGTGGTATTAGCATCAGTGCTAGTATTACAGTGTTAACATTGGTTTTGATGTTGATGCTGATAGCATTTTACTTTGAAGGATTCCTTTCTAAGAATTCTCATTGTGCTCAATAATATATTTTTTAGCCTGGAGAATAGTCAGAATACTTAAACCTTTTTGAGGTCAAAAAAAATGCACCCTCCCTGGCTTGTATAAACTATTTGCATGAAAAGCTCCCACTTAATGCCAATCAAAACTAGTGTTCACTTTTTTTTTGCAACTCTGATCTTTCTGGCACTTAAAGGCTTTTAGTTCCACCTACAGCAAAATAATTTAAGTTCATTTCTGACTGTTACCTCAACATTGCAGAAACAAAAAAAATTCTAAAAGAACAGTAAAACCACCAAGAATATTTAGCCACTATTTCTGTAAGGTTTATGTAAGTATAAACTATAGAACTGTGACAAGTGTAAAGAATGTCAAGCTCAAATATTGCAGAATATAAAAAGACACAGTAGAACTCTCACTAAAACTTTTTTCTCCTTTTAAGGCAAAATATTCTGCAAATAACTTTTAACAGTACTAAATATTCTGAAGAGAAACAAAATGTACAAGACAATAGAGAAGACTCAACTTTCCTATTTTCAATCTATTTTTTTTTAATTTGCATTGAAAGAGAAAAGAAAAAAATACCCCAAACCAAACCAGTGTACTAAAGGTGGAAACTCACAATGCAACTGTAACAAAACCAAATAAAGGTTATGTCAGGCAAACATGTGTTTGGAGATTAGAAAAAGTTAGATTAATCATTAGAAGACTGGGGATTGGGAAGACTGTCTCTGCAGTCTTCTTGAGAAGGTTTCTTACCCATATAACTCCAAAAGTTCAAAAATGTACTTTCTCTGAATGTCCTGTGACACTGAAAACTTTTGAGAAACTTTTATTTTACAAACAAATTAAATAAGATATAATGGAAAACAGATCCAGCTGAAATCTTCCAATCAATTTTTAATCATTCACCCCCCCAAAAAAAAATTTAGAAGGAACTTTAAGTAATTAGATTGACTAAATCACTCCAGAAAAATTCTGTGGAACTTGAGTGCTAAGCAGAGCCCTCTGAAGTAAATGAAAGCATTCACTTTGGCCCTAAATATGTTTTGGTTTCTAAATGTAGAATCGTAACAGATACATGTAAAAATGAGCCTCATCACAGAATTGTCAACGAGGAAGATTTCAGCCCTGGTGATAAGGAGCTTGAAAGATAGTTCTATAAACACATATGTATAAGTTTAATTCTATACAAACAAATAGGTCTATATTTAATGTTAAATGTGTCATTAAACATTGGGATAGAAAATTACATTTGCACTGTCTAGATATGGCTTTGTGAGTGTTAATAGAAGAAATTGTATCAGACAAAATAAATCAATAACATCAAAATAATAGTATCAAACACAATAAATAGTTGCAGAAATAGCTATTCCTTTATCATTTTCTCAGCTTAATCTAAGTAGTATCGAGGGCAGCAAGAAGAACATTTTATGACAGAATTTTGCACATCCCTGACACTGCATGAAAGAATGAATTTACAGTAATAATAAAGAATTTAATATTTATGTCATATTCACAGGAGCTCTCCTGTTATAAAGCATGTAAAAGAGTAGTCACGAACCTACATGCATTTGTGGAACTGGTTGTCACTGAAATGATAAGAGGAGTTTGTATTTCAAAATTAGCAGATACTGTTTTTAAGAGAGATCCTCAGAAGCACACGGTCTTTCAGCTACCTTCTAGCCCCAAAGTATCTTTAAGGTTTTGTGGGGTTTTTTGAGGTTAAATCACCCACACATGCACACATATACACATCTCTATACAAACAAATGAATGGTATACTGTCTGAATTACAAAAGCTCTTTCTCTTGCTGTTGTTATTGTATCCTTAAGAACTTAGAATATTACTCAAAATACATGATGAAAAAGTAGAAATAGCTCAGCATATGTGTACAATTTAGGATTTTTTACACTTTTTATATATTGAGTTTTGGAATTTGGTGGTGAAAGGCTCTAGGTGGCAAACTGTTTAGAGCTAGCTGACTTATTTCTATTCACCTTAGATAAAAACACAGACACACAAAATTTATTCCCAATATTGCTCTTATGTGTAAGCAAATAACTAAGTATTATTCAACAGAAGATATATTTATTACTAGTTAATTTTTAGCAATATGCCACATTAAAAAAAATTCTAAAAAAACCAAAACTTAATTAGTAGAGGACAGTGTTAGTCATTTGAGTTAGGACACGACATATAAAATCAAAGACATAAATTGTTGGGATAAAAAGAATCTGTTGGCTCAGATTCTGCTAGACTTAGGATTTGCTGCACATCTCAGTAAGTTTAATGAGAGTACTCATTAGTTTGAGAGAGAACTGGATGAAATTGTTGCATTAGTCAGATCAGTGTATCTAGTGAAATAATACAGTCATTCCAGAATTACATGTACCCTGATAAAATATTTTTGGGAATGAGTTAAGTACTTAAACTCTAATGTTCTTACTATTTATTAAATTTACTGAAAAGACTAAAAAAACTTAAAGGAAAAAGATTTAGAAAGGAAGTGACAAGCTGGCATTATGTTGTTAAAGACCAAACAATCCTTGAATCATATGGGAAGTTCAACAATACCTTTTTTTTTTTTTTCTTTAATAAATGTATGTGTAGACTCTGAAGTCATACTGAATTAAATATTTTGAAAATAATAAATTATCAGGTACTGGATCACCCTGAAACTGCACTGTAATACACACACTGTGTACCTATAACAACAGACGACTAATGGAGTAGACCAGTGCAGTGACTTTAAAGTGAATACTTTGGCTTTGCTCCAGTTACCCATATAAATGAATGACCAGAAAAAGTGACTGAAATTATGCAATATCATTCTGACTGATATTAATAAGCCCTGAAAATATGCAACAGTGGTAAATCATAAGCAAGCAATGAGACTTTTCAATTGGCAATGTTGTTTTCTGTCCCTAGCATTTATCTGGACAGCCATGACTCAAGGTATAAACAAAATATTTCCAAAATAGTTGTTCCTTGATAAATATTTAGCTACCTTAGAATTGTCCCTACATCATGGCTACTAGGGAATTCTAGATTGTTACTTTTGCCACTGTTCGTTACTTTTGAAAAAACAAGTCAACTGTAGTAGAAGTGTTAATCAGCATATTTAGATACCATCTTTTTCCTTTATGAGTAGTTTTGACTTCTGAAATCTATCTGACCAAACCTGGGTAAAACTTCCACTAAATCAGCACAAATTTATTGACTTGTTAAAACAGAGCAAAGATAGTTTCAGTACTAACCAGTCACACTTAATTGTAAAGATGAGATTCTATAACTGTCCTGAAAAATTTACTTTTCAGGTAGATTCTCAACTGCATCATCCAAGAATAAAATACTACCTAACAGGTATTCAGAATGTTAAAGACTCACTGATAAATAATAAAATAGAAGCTAAAACTCTAATAACAACAAAGAAGAAGAGCAAGATGCCAGTTGGAAGAATAGCTCTTTACCAAAACACACCCTTAAACTCTGTTTCTCAAATTATATGTATTGTTCTTTTTTGTTAGAGAAGGTTTTCAGAGTGCTCTGTGGAACTTCATACCTGACAAGATTCTGATATATATGACAATTTTTTTGGATAAGTTTGAAATTCATATAAATATATGAAATTAGTATATATAAAATATTTAATTCCTTGTAATTTACCTGTTAATTTGAAAAGCTGCATGATCATAGATTATTTATTTAAACTCCCAGTGACTTATTGACTATGGAGTGATTGATTGTAGAAATTTATTAAATGCTTTTAAATTAAAATATATTTTTAGCTGCTATCCAAGTTCTCTCAAAGGAGGTTTTCAATCCCTTATCCAAATAATGACACACTGGATCAAAAATTTACTTCTGGGTCATTTTTATTATTTATTTGTATTTCATAAGTAGCTTGAGTCCCTACTGAACTGATATCTTTCCAACTAGTAAAGCTTAATCAATTTTCACCATAGTTTCCCTGCTGCTGCTAAGTCAGTTTCCTTTACAGGAAATGATTTTATAAATCCCTTTCCATGACTCATTGCATTTGAAAGGGATCTCTTAATGACAGTTTCTTGTATATGCACAGGTTGATGTGGATGACTAACAGTGAAGATACATTTTGGGACCTGAGTAAAAAGAGGTTTTATGATGGATATTTAAACTAGACTTCTGTTGGCTTTAACTCTGTGGGAATTGTTTCTCTCAGTCCTTTTAGATGACATCAATTAGGAATGGATATTTTAGCATGAATCATCCTCTTTGTTCCCATCTAGTATATTTTACACAGAAAAAACCAAACATCTGTATCATCAACCCAAAGGTAAGACACAATGGTATGTGAAGTACCATGTATCCACTTGTGATATTTGGAAAATTACTATGTTCATTAACAAATTAGTTATAACAATTAGTTTTTTATTACCAATTGTTAGAATTTAATCAGAAGACTGCTTACTCCATTTTTATTACTCAATGTCTCTGAAACTTTTACATTAATTATATTATCTTTGAGAATTTTTTCTTTGGGAAGAGTCTGTGATTAGGCAAAATAAAATTCTTTTTTTCTTTTTTTTTATTTATTATGACAGCTTCTATGACCACAGATCAGTCTATCAGTAAAAACCATCAAATTTAATTGCTCAAAACAACCAAATATTTCTAGATGGACTTAAAATTCAAACTGTTGTTATTTAAATTGGAATGCCTCAGACTGGAGTCAGAAACTAATTATGTTATAGTCAATGTAAAGACACTGCTTTTAAAGGATTTAAGTTACTTTTCTAAAGTAGTCTAAAGGTATAATGAAAGAGATGTGATTGTTTTAAAACTGGAGTGGTATAAAAGATAAAATTATTCTTTTTCATTCTTGGTTTTTACGTTTTTCACTATTGTGGGAAATGTTCCTTATATATATAGACCAAGGAACAACTTTGGAAGAGGTGGAATCTGTCAAGTAGAGGAAACGGAGCCTCTAAAGCCCACTGAAAAATGACTGCCTTGTCCTTTTTATTTTCTTCCCATTTTAATGAAAGCTGTAAATATATTTTGATTTTGATTCAGGTGAAACTTAGCAAAAGCTAGATTGTAGAACTAACTTGTTGCTGAGTTTGCGCTTCAATCCTTGAGCCTCCAACAGGCATGCTAATAATTTATTAGATCACTTCTAAGAAACGCTATTTTCCAGTTGGGAAGGTGGGCAAACAGTTGTCTCTGTAGCTGATGTTATTGCTTTTTCTAGGCTGGAGAGATTTTTATGCAAGATGGCTGTCTCAGTCACCTTTTCAGTTGAGTGCATCTTTTCCATAACCCTAAGACTTTCTGCTAGCTCACATTCTTCATCATTTAAATGCTCCCAAATACAGCTTCCCCCTCCTCCCAGGCATTAGTATTTTTGTTTTGTGATGAATGGTATTTGGGTTATATCTGTATGCTAGTTTTATTGTTTGTTTTCTGCTATAATGAAACTTACAACTTTGTAAAAAAATCATAGAATATCTAGAGCAACACAGTCTGGAAGGGACTTCAAAAGATCATCTGGTCCAGCCTTTAAAAAAAACAACATAAAAACCTCTGACGCCTATTGGTACATTACAATAAGACATCCACGAAGGCTGGAGTGTACCTATGCAGTAAGGAAAATTATTCTGTAAGAAAGTCCCAGGTCTCATGGGGTACTTACACCTTTACAGATAAATTTAAATGTTGTGACATTCTAAAAAAATTTAAAATATTAAAATTACATAAATGCATAAATGAAAACAGAGGCAGTGAAAGGCAGTATAAATGTACAATGGATTCTATTGGCTTTCCTCAATTTTTTAAAACACGCTTAAAGTTTTAATATGAAATAATGATATCTGTAGACACACTAGTTTTTGCTTCTGATGTCATGAATCCCTGGTAGAGTCCACTTTAATGTCACTGCTGCTTTTACATACATAATCAGTGTGGGAAGTACTGCTGGGGGTGGGCTGGAGGACAGATAGAATTGTTATACAGTATGAGAGTCTTCAGGATTCAGGAGTTTGAGCACATATTTTGAAGTATCATTTAAAAATACATTACAATTAATTTATAACAATGTTTTTCTTCTTAAAATTATCCTTGACATATAATGGGAAATAAAATTTAAAAGAAAAAAATCTTAATCAGATTATTTTGATGGGACCGTTTTGCACAAGGATGAGTAATCATAGTCACAGATTTGGATTTTCAATGCCAAATATATGCCTAATGTAGATTCTTCAGAGCCTTCGTGGATTGGCATTTATTTAAGTTACTGCATATATAATTTACTGATTCTGTCTTCAATTATAATGTTAGAAAGCTAATACACAATACAAATTACAAATCCAGGGAATATCTCAATACCTGACATGTTCTAGTATTACTGAAAGTAAATTTGGTGCTGAAAAATAAGATTGCCTATTCTTTGCCTTAGGCTTACTCTACATCAAGAAGATAGTGCACTGAGAAATTTTTTTTGTTATTGCAAAACATAATTGTTTCAGTTCGATTTTTGTTCCCCTGATCCTTATAGCAAAGAGCTGGTAGGCACAATAATCTGTTTTCATAGCTGGATGACCTTAATTTCTATCAAAAGAGGCCTTCGGGCATTTAAACAGAAATATTGCTAACTCCCACAGATGACTGACCCATTAACTTCAATACCAAACTTGTTATCCTAAACTTACATTCAAGAACTAGAGCTCTAATTGTGAGAACTATGACAGTTTCATTTTGTACTGTCAGTTAACACTTTCTCTATAAACCCTAATACCAACAAATTCCAGTTCCCAAGCTTTTATTAAAGAGCTTTAAGGCAATTTTCTGCAACAGGTCCTCAATAATCTCATGACATGGCCCTTCAGGAACTGAAAGCAATGAAAATGTTTTCAAGATGGAAAACTTGTAGATTGAGTAACAAGCTTCTCTTCCCAGTGTCACCAGCAGCCATGCTGATATCTCATATATTACAAACATATAAAAAAATTAAAATCAGAGTTGCAGGGGTCAGAGATTTATAAAATTCCTTGCGTCATTACATTACAAAAGTTAATACAGATGGATAATCTAGAACTACTCTAGGCTCTGTGAATGTACAGTTATAGCTATGAAAAACTGATTTACCCTCAACCTTATATTGCTTAATGGGCTCAAAAATATAAAGTACTTCTGATGGTTGTGTAACAACACTGAGTAAATGATGATTTAAATGGTTGCCACTGTATGTTTCCAGAGCTAAATTAAAAAAGAAGGCTGTATTTAAACACTGTCTTCTGGAAAAAAAAAGTAATATTTTAAACAGAAATGTTTGATACTATTGAAACAAATCTTTTTGAATCATAGAATCATTTAGGTTGGATAAGACCCTTAAGATCATTGATTCCAACCGTTAGTCTAACACTGCCAAGTCCACCACTAAACTATATCCCTAAATTCCATGTCTGCACATCTTTTAAATCTCTAACTACTTCCCTAGGCAGATTGTTCCAATGGTTGATAAACATTTTTTCCAGTAATAATAATATCCAATCTAAACCTCCTCTGGTAACTTGAGTCCATTTCCTCTCATCCTGTCTCTTGTTACTTGGGAGAGTAAACAGGCTGCCACCTTGCTACAACCTTTCCAGTAGTTCTAGAGTGATAAAGTCTCCTCTCAGCCTCATTTTCTCCAGGCTAAATAACCACAGTTCCCTCAGCCGCTCCTCAGAAAACACCTGCTCTAGACCCCTCACAAGCTTCATTGTTCTTCTGTGGATGCTCCCCAGCACCTCGATGTTTTTCTTGTAGTGAAGGGCCCAAAACTGAAAGCAGCATTTGAGATGCAGTGCTGAGTACAGGGAGACAATAATTCCTTAGTCCTGCTGGCCACACTATTTCTGATACAAACTGGGATTCTCCTGGCCTTCTTGGCCACCTGGGCCTACACCTGGCCACCTGGGCATTCAACCGTCTGTCAACCAACACGCCTAAGTCCTTTTCTGCCAGGGATATTCTCAGCCACTCTTCCCCCAGCCTGTAGTGTTGTATAGGGCTGTTATGGCCCCAGTGCAGGACTCGGCACTTAACCTTCTTGAATATCATATTGTCCTTGGCCCATTGATCCAGCTTGTCCAGATCCCTCTGTAGAGCCTTTCTACTCTCAAGAAGATCAACACTCTCAACCATCTTAGTGTCACCTACAAAGTTACCGAGGGTGTACTCGATCCCCTCATTCAAATAGTTGTTAAAGACATTATTTCATTTATTTTATTAAGATATTATATTTATTATAAAAGATTATATCTTTTATATAATCTATAAAACATATGTTCTATTTTTCATTCAAAACATCTACTTATTAGACATCCATAAGAAATCTGTAGATTCCAGATTAAAAACCCGGTATTCCCAACCTGTTGTTTTCCAGTAATTTATACAGACCAAACTATTGGAACTATTGGTAGGAGACACTTTGCAAAATGTTGACAATTGTTAAAGATTTGAAAAATGTACTCTGAAAAAAAAGTTCAACTTTTTTTTTGTTGTTACTTTTATGATAAAGGAAATCATTACCTGCCTTTGCTGATGAACTCTTTTTGATAGCAGCAGGTAGTCCAAAACTCTGGACTTCATTAACAAGAAGAGCTCCTGGCATTACTGACTTTATTAAAAAGAAAAATAGGAATAAACCAATATCTATATTAGCACTTTCCCATTTCACTTCTCAGCTTTTGAAAGATGCTCTCCAATTCATTATTTCAAGCCTTCAAAGGAATATGATTTGGATTAAAATATATCTGAAAATTAGTGCCACAGCTCCGGGAGCTTTTTCCAAAACTCACTTGCATTAGTGGCTGTTTCTATATGTTAACTGCTATATGTTAACTACTTCTCAAGATGTAAGATATATTTCATTATTTTCAGTCAATGAGTTCATCTTTATTGCAATTTCAGGAATGTTCCAGTTTAGAAAAGATCTCCAACTCTATCCCATACTTTCCTTCTCAGTCTCTCCTCCTATACAAGTAAAATGTAAGTATTTTTTTATTATTTTTAAATGTTTTTAAGCACTTAAATTTCCTGTTCAGACACAAAGCCACTGCTCCAATCCAGGATCTCATTAGCTCAACTTCCCTATTTTATATATGAGAAAGTGACTAACAGGGAGGTGAAATGACTTGCCAAGAGCTGCCTGGGGAGGTACCAAGGTATTCAGTAGCAAAGCTATGTATAGAAATACAGTTGCATGTGGAGGGGCTCCTGTTATTTCCCATCCAGTACTGCCTGTGTGCTGCTTTGTATTCTCCCATTTATGCCATCATTCCTAAAGCCTTGAATTATAATGGCATTCTCTATTTGTAAAGACAAATAATCTCGTTAGGTTTCAAAGCTTTCTTTTTTTTTTTTTCCCTTTCCCCTCGGAACAACATTATGGTATCTCTGTCACAATGAGAATGAAAGCCTCTTCCTTACATTTTAACTGGGTCGACTAAATATAGGCTCCCTATACTACAGTAAAGTTTTCCAATGAAAACACACTATTCCATTTCCAAATGACATATCCCTCGTTTCATAACAATTTAAACCTCAAAGAACAGCCTTCATTACTTCTGTTGCCTTCATTACTTTGGCTTCCCATCCAGATCTTTTACTTATACAGTAAGTAGATAGCTGGATGTTTCGTACCTGTATTTTAATAGACAAGATACTTAAAAATGAAATTAACAATGAACTTGTATTTGTTATTTCTTTGACAGTGGGTAACTCTTATCAATGAGGGATGTGATTCTTTTCCATAGGAACATTATACAGTTGTGAATATAGAAATAGGAAGAAAGGTATTGAACTATGAAATAACTTTCTCTATAAATTAAAATAAAGTTTTACTCATCTTTTTGTTCAGTGAACAGGGATCTTGACAAATAGAAATGATACGTATTCCAGTATTTCTCACCAGTATAGAGTCCTTTACACACATCAAAAAACAAGGCTTGCCCTTTCAATGGAGTGCAGCCTAATGCAGGGCTGAAACTCCTCTGTGTTTCTCAGGACCAGTAAGCTGCACAATGCGGGCGATCAAAAATCTTACTCTTGTGAAAATGTCCACGGGAGAGTATATAGAGAGAGGGCAGTTTTGTCTCCTCCCTTAAACATGTCAATAATTTCAATTGTATATGTGAATAAATTTTTTTCCACAGAAGAAAGTGACAAAGATTATACGAAGTGATCAATCATCAAACTATAAGAATGTCTGAGTTCAATCTTTAGTACTTTCATGGAGCAGCAGATTGGTTTTATGTTTTGAAAGAGGTTGAACAAATTTTCCTTTACATGATTAACTGACTTAATTTTGTATATAAGGTTTTCTCTTTGATGGTTTGTTTCTCCAAGAGAGTTGATATATATACAAGTAGACAGATCAACATACTTTTCTAAACTGAAATAGTGAGAAACCTAAGCCAGAGAGATAGCTTGGCAGAAAAGCACTTAGGAAGTCTCTAACCCCCTCTTCTTTTAATAATCTTAACATTATACCCTGCACGGTGAAGAAAAATAGAATTGTGTAAAAAATTAAAATAAAATCAATTTTCCTAAAGCAGAATAAAACCTTTTAAAATATTCTGTCCAAGTAAACTATTATAGATAAGATATGAAGAACCTTATCAATTTACTGAGTTGAAACGTATTAATAAATGATATATAGACTTCTAAAGCTAAAGCTGATTAAGGCCATTTCATCCATTAAATAATTTTCTCATATTAATAAGATCTTTTTTTTACATGAGCAGTTAAATTATGTGCTTTTGTCACTATTGGTAATTATAGTACTGAGAAGTTATTCATTTAGTAATACTGAGATAAAATAGTTCATTAGTTCACATAAAGTTTGCATCCAGTAAGGCCTCCCATTGAGCAATCCAGTTTTCACCCTTATAAATTCTCTTTCTAGGGAAAGTGTTTGAGAGATTTATAATTTTAAAAATTTCAGTTATTGTGCTTTAAACTCAATATTTAGAATAAAGAATCTGTTCTTCTAAAACAATACACAAAACCCTGGTTTTACAGTGAATTATTTTATGGTTTGTTCATTTCTTTACAAATATTTTAAATAACTCTTAATCTTTCTGTCTTTTTATTAGCTCTCCTAAAAGGCCGTGAAATTGATAATATGAAAATGCAAAAACATTGCAATTATTTTCTATTGAAAAGAGCTCTGGAACTTGCAACACTGATAATTCCACCACATTCTGCTTCTCATTTTCTACTGTCCTGATTCAGAGCCATTTTATTCAGCGTCTAGAGGTGTGTACTTGTGAACCTTCCCTTTAGAGTATAGGTAATTTATGTATTTGTCTACTCCCTGGAGACAAAACTAATTCAAAACTTTACCCCTCTCTGCTCATCAAGGGATAGCCAAATAGCACTTAAAATTTCAAATACAGCCTGGGTGACTCCTACTGCCCTCGTGTGTGCAAACCCAGAGCAATAAGAATTGTTCAGATTTTAATTTTGAACATTTCAATGGACAATTCAAATTTAGAATTTTCACTCATTAATGTTTAAAGTTTTCCTTGTTTCAACTGTCATTATTGACAAAGACAAATGATTTTATGAAAAATGTGGAAGACGAAAATATTTTTTCAAAGATTTATAGTTTTATACCTCTTCAGAACTTGAAGTCATTGCTATACTCTACTTTGTTTTTTTCATGCCCTATTGAAAACAACTAGTAGAATTACTATCAAACCATAAATTATATCTTAAAAGAGAACTGTGAAGTAACAAAAAAAGCTTCCCATGCTGCTGACAAATTACCACAGCTGACACAAAGAGGTCTTGGGAGGTTGTTTATTTTTATAAAGACTCTTTCATAAAACAATAGCTAATATATTTTTTTTGTTTTACCTCAGTTCTGTGGCATGCCTCACTTTTGTTTATATTTTTATAGAAAGAGATTTTCTAAGTGGCATCCAATCAAAGTGTAATAATGGCCAGAATAAATCACTCAGGAGATACCATAGTTTTATAGGCTACTAGGCTGAGTGTTCAAAGATTTGTTTTATTGACTGCTATTCAGGAATAACATGGATATAAAAGTATATTTCATATCTAAAAAATCATGTGTTACTGTTCACTTGCAGGATAAATTTTTGCAGGCAGCTGGAAAGCAACTTCAATGAGAACATCTCACCCGTTGTTTTTTTCTATCAAAATTATCAAAAGCTGATAGTATCCAGTCTGAAGTGTATGTTGATTCTCTTATTTCATTTCTAAAATGTGTACTAGCTTTGAAGACAAGAAATTCTGAGCCAGCTGCTTCCTGTTCCAGGTGCTGCCAATAATCCATCAAGAAAGAGCCTTTCAGTAAGTTCTTTAGACATTAAACCACTTAAACAGTTTATGATTTATGATGAATAAGTGTACTGTAGTCTTAAAAGAATTTAGGACTGAAGCTACTTTTGCAATTGCCTGGATTTTTTTTTTTCTGTTTGTTTGTTCAGTTGATGTATAGGAGTGAAATAAATAGTCCATCAATACATTACTGGCCTACAGTCTGGAAACTCACTAGTGGTAAAAAGAGTAGAACATTTCATTAGGATGAAAATTATTTCTGTGGCTACTGTGAGAAACACAGAAACACATTTTTGCATTCAAAAATCCACAGGAAAAAAATAAAAAAATAAGAAAAAAGAGAGAGGCATATTCTTTGTGACAGCATCTCAGAGCAAGTCTCGCAGTTGTAAATATGTGCCTAGAATCGGGTGCTGGTAGAGTTGTAGACTGGCAGATTTTGTAAGGAGACGTGTTATGTTCCTCCAGAGTTTTGCCAGGTCCCATATTAAACTTCTCAGGATGCAGTTGTGCTCATGCCAAAGCCTCCATTTTAATTTTTCTCTTCTTTTTCCTAAAAGATAGGTGTTTGAGACCTCTGCTTGAATACAGTTTCTAAAGAGGTAGTTCAATGTTTTGCTTAAAGAAATGTAAAAGACATACATGACTAACAATGCTTACTATAATGGCCCACCCTACCAAAAGGAAAAATTCAAAAGAGGTACTCACTAATATGCAATATCTACTGGCCAGCTTTCTACTATTTTAAGTCTGACCTGGCATTTTAAAATTATTTGTGTTGGCTGAGAAATACTGTGTCTAAGAAATTATTTTCTTTTTGCTCTTGTGCTAAGAATGGGCTGTAAAGCATAGCGTATTTTTAGACGTCTCTGCTTTCTTACTAACTTCATTAAATCTATTGGTTGGAGAAGACAAGTGTCATTCTACTCCAAATCTAGTTCATTATTTCATATGTCTTCAGTATATGCCTTGGCATATGCTGCGCTCCATGACACCACATGCCAAAGAAGACTAGGAGCCCTAAAATGCAAACAGTTGGTAAGAAGGCTGGCCACTTATTCTGTCACTGTCTCCTCAGTGACAAGATGACATATGACATCATCATATGAACGTAAATGATAGTCCCCTTTACATCACCAGGAGGGCGTGAGAGAGTTCAGAAGTCTGGAAAGGAATGTGTAGAACAATAATTCTGCCTGCTTTATGACATGCTTGATCACTTAATTAAAAGCTTGTGAAAGCATCTGATATATTTCTTACTTGTTTCTTTAAGTTTCTCATCCATAACCATGACAGACAATGCTTCTTTTTTTTTTTTTTACCAGGAAACTTTCACATTGCAGAGGTGAGACCTGTTCACAGTTCAGATACACTGTGATTCTCATACTGTTACAGTATATGTCATTGATCAGACATTTTGCAACATAGAGGGAAATTTTACATCTGCACTGTGACATCTCCAACTTATGCAATTTGTTTTCTGGTCTCTTTATAGTCCAAGCATATATATCTGCCTGTTATGAATCATGTCTGGCAATAGGAATAAAGAAACTAAAAAAAAAAAAAAAAAAAAAAAAAAAATTGACCAAACTATATATCTATATATGATGACTAATAACAACATTAACAATAACACATGCTGAGTAGGAGTGCAAATGATGTTTAAAAGATTAGAAATGGGGAAAAAAAAGAAAACCAAACATTCTTTAGGTCTCTTTCTTATTTTGCCACTAACAGGAGACTTTGGACAAACCTTTTTAAGAGTGGTTATCAATCTGAAATACAGACTAAAGAAAAGAAATAACCTGAATGCAATATTGCACCCTGCAATACTCGATAAAAATACGGATTTGTAGGGTGAAGATGGGAAATGAGTATTTGTCTTGTCACTCTTTAATGTAACTGTGTGTTTCACGCCTGTGTATCTGTATAAAATAGATTTAAATATAATAGTCACTGTGTATTAGTATAGAGATGTTTTTTCTTCTAATTATCAAATATGTTTAACTCACTCTCACAAGTATTAAAAACATGGTAATTTCAAATTTATGACATATATGAGAACGTTATGAATTTGCTAACATCAGTATCTATCTCATGGTTTCACCAGATTCTTCAAATTTGCCTTACGTATTATGAAACATTAAGAACTGTATTTATTTTAAAATAAACTAAAATAAAAACTTGAATTTACATCTCAGATTATTCTCCTGTGAAAAAACCAGAAAGGATTACTATTATTACTTTTCTGATCTGTGTAATATAACCACAGAATAGAAGTATGTCTGTGAAAAAAGACATTGGTCTTCATTCAGGCTTGCTTGTTCCACTCGACACAGAGACTACATTCTGAATTGGGGAATATGGTATCACCATGACTACAGCTAACTCAAACATATGTTCTAACTGCACAGAGATAGATAAGATGTATGTCAAATACAAGCAAGGAGACATCAAGCATAGTGGAACTCTTCATGTTCTTCAATCAGGTCTTCTTGCTCCACCACCTCTCAGCTAGAGCAAAGGATGGCAGCTGTCATTAGATTTATGGTTTGAGAAAATTTTTCCAGATGGTGCACAGTACGTTGAACAAAAATTCTTACAGTACAGCTGAATAGCTGAATGTGAGACCCATACAGACAGACTGAGGTGGTTCCAAAGGAGCAACTTTCAGAACTAGTACAGCCAGAGCCATAATTGTGATAAATTAGCTGCATTTGACTTTGGCTACTCCTTCTTCTAGGACCAATTTTGTCATGGTGTAACAGTTCAGGACAAAGAACACCTCATAAAAATAAGAAAAATTACAGAAAGTCAGAGGAATCAAAACAGTTGAAGTCATGACTATTATGTTTATATAACTCTTTGGTTTTGTACTTTTAAGGTATGCTCTCTGTTTTTTGTTTGTCTGTTTGTTTATCTTTGAAAAAAATAATTTGCAATTGTAGGCATTCTACAATGCTCAAATTAACTCCAGTACTTCCTCTGCCTTTCTTATGAATGGTTTGAATTTGCTGTTTCTTTGTTGTCTGATGTAAATCAGGTAGATTTACATAAATTTACATGCCCTTTCTATTTGGAAAACTTCTAATTTTATTTTGTTTGTTCATTTAAAGCCTGAAAAAACCTGGTAGCTTCAGTTTGAGGTAAATACATATGCATTTTAAACTAGCATAAGACAAAAAAAAAACCTTCCAAGTGACATTTCTTGCACTCTTCACCTCTTGTAATTTTAAAGACACTGTGCTGAATATTTGAATTGCTCCGTAGGCACCATCGCATGCAGAAATAGCTGGCAGTGCAGCCAAAATATGTAAAGGAAACATGAGACAAAACAGCTATCTTATCCCTGAACAGACTGAAGAAGGAAACAGTAGGCAAGCAGAATATTTCAGAGGGATGGTATATTCAGAAAGCTGGAAATCCCTTTAGTTAAATAGGTTATCAAAGTTGTGTATAGAAAAAATTTCCAAAGTAAGTTCCATGGAAGGAAGGGAACACAGATTCCAGATATTCTTAGTAATCTGATCAGTCTGGCTGCTGAAGAACCTTTTTTTGGTGATGTGGCAGGAAACTAATCAAGTTCATTTGCATTTTGAAAGCTATTTAGATTTTGGAGAGTAAGCATGTTGTGGTGATGATCTATACTGTGGAAAGTATTCAGACTAATTCTGCTCACAGATACTTTCCTAGACATCATTCTCAGGAAATGCTCACTGATGGTTAATTTAATATGGCTTGGTTCTCCTGGAAAGAAGATTGCCTTTCTTCCCCATCTTTAGATTTGTTTAGATTTTTAAAGTTTTATTTTTTCAGGTTGATATGTTTTTTAATAGTTGAGAATGTTATTCTTAACTGAAACAAAAACCCCAAACTCAAACAACTCCAAAAGAAACAACCAATGAAAAGACCCTTCATCACCAAATTCTTAAGCACACACTTTTTGCTATGTAACTGTTCCACTTTAAAACAAGAAAGAAAAAAAGTACTTCCTTTTTTACTCAGCCCAGCTTTTGATTTTGATGTGTAATTTCTCAGTTGTTCAAATACTGTACCAATTATCACCAAATCCTAACAGACAGCAAATATCTCATCCTTTGACAATGATGATGACTTTTATTTCATCATGCTGTTGACAACACTCTCAACAGTTGAGATACTGAGAGTGAAATGCAAAGAGCCATTTAAACAAAAAGCCACAAGATCAAAAAAAATGTCTGTGGTAATCCTGAAATCAAAATCATATATTAGCCAATGATAATTTGATCTAATAAAACCCATAATCACCTAACTTGGGCATATTTTCTACAATAATTATCTGTAACTAGTCCAAGTCTTAAAAATTAGCAAAATACCAAAATTCCTTCAACTCTTCATATCTTCTATCAGCATTTACAATATGACAGTAAAGGTTATTAATTAAATATTAATAAATATATAGTGGAAGTACATTCTTTCCCCCCAAAAAGCAATAAATTAAATTATAAGTTTCTGAAAAAAAGCCAAATATATATAACTCCATATTAATAAGACACAAGTAATTTACCCAAATTTTACAATTTTACAGGTAAACTTTAGTAAAAAATTGGATAAAACCCATCTCTCTGCACTTTCTGAGTTGTAGCTGACCTCTTTGAAATTATCTATATAAATATGTCTTTGCAGCATTTGTAAGTCAGATACTGTATATTTTTCAAAGCAAGTTTTTGTTGCAGAGGAATAAGAAAATAATTAAATAAATAAATTTGGGGGGGGTGTGTGTGTGTTGTTTGGTTGGTTGGGTTTTTTAAAGACAGACTCCTGATGCATGGGGTTTGCACTTCCTTTAGTTGTACTTGAGGAAGTTTCTGCCATTCCACTGGCTGATAGTATTAGATCAAGTACATAGATTAAGGAAAAGTATGAAATCTAGAAAAGGGCCTTGCATGTTCAGATTTTCAGTCTTTTTTCTACTATTCTGCAAACAAACCAATGCTATCTAAACCTAGATGTTTTTCCAGATGCATTGGAAACTAGCTTTATGCTAAAACCATTCTAATGCCTCCCTTTTAAAATTTTATTTTAACCTTTTCTATTTTCAGCTAATTTTCTCCCCTAAAACATGAATATCCATTTTGTTCATATGGTCTCAGCTACTCTTTCCATGCCAACTCCTTCTCCATATGACCCTTCAGAGAACAGTTTTTGACTTGAACAAGTTGTGTTTGAATGTATGGTTGTTTAAATAATACATGTCTTCCAGTTTTGTTCAATTTGCTGAATTTTGATCCTAAGCTTAAATGTGTAATTCCAGCACTTTAGTGCTAGCGTTTCAGCACTTCCTGTCAGAATGAATGTGTCTAATGCAGTAAACCATGTAGAAAATAACTTCTAGCATTTTTTTTATTGAAACAAATATAAATCATTCCAGTTCTCAGCCCCAAGCAGAGATGATATCTGCCTTTAAAAATAGCTACTTCAAAGAAGTTCAGAACATATTTGCATAAACTAGTTGTCAGATTGTTTGTGTTTAGTTCGAGAAGATGAAAATTAGTTGTAAAATGTCACGTGGGCAATTTGTTCATCTGGTGTCCATAGGGATGAAGAACTTCATAACTGGGGTTTTATAGAGAATGGTTCAAAGGACAAATTTTAAAATAGTATTTCCCCTCCCATTAGGGTTAAGTACATAGACATATCTCAGTGGAGTATAAATTGCTTCTGTTTGTTTAAATTCTGCTAATAAAACTTCTCCAGAAGGGATGCATATTTAGCATAATTAGATAGTTGGCTTCTGTGGTGGTAAATGGAAAAGGCTGTGTTTCCCAATGTTGAATTAGACACCTATTAGATACATTTGATTCACCGAAAATAAAAAGAACTCTTTCCTCTCCTATTTTTCAAACTTATCAGGGGAAAAAAAGGGGAGGGCCACTGCGGAAGGCCTATCCTCACCATGTGAATATTATGTATTTCTGTGACGAAGGCAAACAAACAAACAAACTATAAAGCTCAGTGAACGAAAAAAACAGAAAGTGAGCTTTGCTGACAAAGGTTTTCTATAGGAGAACTAAATCCACCATGGCTGTACTGGTGACATCCCAACAACGTTAGATCACTGTAACTTTTTGGGTTATATTTAGGAGGACACTGTTGAAATGGGAGGCTATTTGAAGAAGGACTATGATGATTTGAAGACCATTGAATTAAAAAATAATCTTTCCTGATTTATAGGTTTAGTCTATTTCCTGTATGAATTGGTGAAGCTTAGTATTTCTCTAAATCATCCTTACATAGTAAGAATACATATATAAGTTACATGGTAGGCTACTCCTACTAAAACAAACAAGGTCAGGACATTCCCAGGCATCTGAATCTAGTTGTTTATGTTGAGAAATTGCCTTTATTGATAAACTTTTAGCATGGTGACAGGTAAAGTGCAAGATTCAGCATGGGACAATAAGCAGTTTCAATGATGACATCCTGTCTAAGATGGTAGAGAGATTAATATATGGATAATTTCACTGCATCTAGCCACATTTAATTTTTTTATAAATCTAAGGACACAGAGTCAGAAACATGGATCAGTCATACGTGCCATAAGTTTGCCTTGACCTTTTAATCTCATATACTGTCAAGGGAGAAGTCACTGAATATCACTGAATATCACTGAAATTTTTGGAGTTGGAAGGGACCATAGAGATCATCTAGTCCAACTCCCCTGCCAATGTAGGACCACCCAGAGCATGTCAGAGCATGCCTCTCAGGACTGCATCCANNCCCTGGGCAGCCTGTTCCAGGGCTCTGTCACCCTCACCTCACAAGTCAATCAATTCATTCTAGAAAAAAAGCTATTCCTCAGTTGATACAAAACCAAATCAGCTGACAACGAGCTCAGCGTGACATAAAAGGAACGTGAAATGAAGACAGCATTTTGCCCAATATACCACACGTTTTGTTAATTGGTACTCACCTATTAATAAAAGTGGGTATTTAATTTGTTATTGCAGTGGGCAAATATTTTCCTTGGTAATATATCTGTGCAAAACTCTCAGAGTTCTTTGTTTTAGGTTTCTTTTCCTGTGTAAATTGAGAGGGAAGAATTAGAAAATCGGTTATACTTTTGGACAGCCAGTTGCTGTACCTAGTTTTTCCAAAAATATTTTGATGAACAGTTTACCATTAAAATTATTGGCTGATAGGATTTTGATCTTTTAAACTTTGTTTCAGCTTTGTCTATAAAAATCAGAGAAATCTAGAATGGCCATTTGCCTAAAATGTTATATTAGGTAGGATGGACCATATGTGTGTCACTGTTCCCGTATCTCACGGACTGTAATTTGCTTTAAGACTTAAAAAAAAAAAAAAGTCATATGCTTTCATGAATAAATTGAAGTTACTCTGGGAAATGTTTGTGCTGCAGCATACAATAGAGAGTACCATACATTTTATCAGTGAACAGAACATCACTGCATGAACTCAGAGAGAAAAATGCATGCAGGTATATTAGATATATTTGGTATTTATTCTAGTTTTTCTTCCAAATCTCCAGTATTTAGGAAGGTAGGTATATGCCTTCTGTCTTTTAAAAAATGGCAATAATTTTCATTTCTTCAGAACATTATTTTTATCTTGAATAGAATGGAAAAAAAGAAGAAAGAAAATATTATTTTTTGCAAGGATTAAATAACTGTTTTAACAGAGGCAATAAGATTATATGCTTCAACTAACAAAGTATGGATCAATAGTGAAGAAAAGGATAGCTTCCAATGAAATAATCTTAAAATTCATCAGATGATTTCCAGACAATATGAGTTTAGAGATACATAGGGAAACTGGGGCCTTTTTGTTTACCTAAACAAACTCTGATCTTTTTTTCACAAATAAGGCTATTGTATTATCCTTTAAATAATTGTATTTAAGACAAAATTAAATTCCACAATGGCAATATTTATTGTCCCAAGGACAATAAGTCCCAAAATGCTATTTTGATTGGATCTGTTATAATTGTAAGATGTATCCTTTTCATAAAATTTTTCAACAAATTAAATGGGCCTGATCCAATTTCCTTTATGAAGATAAAGAAATTTAGCCTCTTAACAGTTACAGAACTGTACAGAACATCAGCCTTAGTTGAGGAACTGTATCTACTCAAGCACTTGTGAAATTTTTGAATTGGCTTTGTAAATTGTGCAGTACATGATGTGTATCAGAATGTACACATGAATGTTCAGGTAATGAAGTTCTCATCATGAGCAAGATGATCAAATTCAGCTTCTTTAATAAACAGAAACCTTCTATTTACTATTTTCCATAGACCTGTAGAGTCATTGCCCCTGCATCATTTATGATATAAAAATCATGTTTGTTTTGGGTCAATCAGATAGAAAACTTGAAGTTGCAAAATTGTTATCTTTTTAGTGGCTTTGCTGTGTGCTTGTTCTGCACTGGATTTCTTTTCTAGTGCAGTTGCTACTCATGATCTGTAAATCTCTTGCACAAGTAAATGACTAGAGGCACAATACATAAGCTGATTGTGTAGCAAAGCAGGAAGGCTTTTAAAATTCTCCGGCTTGTGCTTTGCATAAAAGATCAGGGCAACATGGTAGATACTATGAGACCTGTTCTTTCTGGGAAAAAATTTGGAAGATAATAAAAAAATAAAAAAAAATTAATAATAAATAAAAAATAAAAAAATAAATGGCAAAATATACATGATAGTTTCATAGGAAATAAGATATAGGATGAAAGGCAAAATAGAAATGTAGAAGAAGCTATATGACAGTGAAAGGATTCATATCAGTATTAGTTAAAAGATCAAGCAATAATGATCAAAGAGCAAACAGCAAAACTCAAGTGTGTTTACTCACTAGCCAAAATTAAACTGTATCTGTAACCCAGGGCAACATTACATTTCTGTGCAAGTCTCCCAACATCCAGTTGAATCTTCACTTTGCAGCTGTCTATGATGCCCTACAGTGATAAATGAATACTGGTGTGTTAAATTGAAAGTGGAGAAAACTACATAGTTTAATACAAAATTAATAGATAAGGATAGCCTTAAAAGTTGTCTTTTGTATAAGATCTGCAGTTTTGATCTGCAATGATAAGCCTTTTTTTTCAATAATTGTAAACTGAATGCAAAACAACTAAATATTAATGCTGTTTTGCTTATTAAACCACACTTTTTCCTTCCTTTAATTTGTTGTCTAATGATAACTCTCAGATAAGTCTTCAAATTTAGCAGTTTTTCAGACTGTATGAAAAGTGTCACTGGCCTTCTTGGAATAAAGAGCATCTTTGCAACTCAGAAGTGTGCACTTGCCAAAACCATGAAGCCTGCCGTGCGATGTGTTAATAGCTTTTCTTGGAGGCAGAACGATTTCTGCACCATTGTGAAGAGAGTCCTTAGGACTGGATGCATTTTGTCAGCTGTCAAGCTCCAAATCATGGGATTTCTTGCATATTGATATGAAGGCAGGGACAAAAGTGAAGCTTGAGTGTTGTGTTTACTTGTTTTAATAAGACTGTGCAAGGCAGGAGTGCTGGGGTATGACTGACCATAACTTTTGAGTCCCAGTTATTTGTTATAGGATATTAACTTATCCTAACTTAACTTCTCTTAACTTCTCCTCTCCTTCTCCTTAACTTCTATGACTTCAGTGGTTATAGCATTTCCTTAAAACCATGATGTCAATAAATGGTGGCTCAGTGATAGTACTGAGAATTTATATATAAATAGTAATTCCTGATTTAACTGAGTATTTCATTTAGTCTGAAATATTTCATCCAAGATCACATCTGGATAGCTATGTCTGGTTCTTGGCTGCTTTACAGAAGGAAGAGCATCTCCCTCCAGAAGAGAGGAGAGAAAACAAGAAGAAAGAACTTATGGGTTGAAAAAGGAACTAACCTACTTTTATGGAATATTAATAATAAAATAATAAAAAAACCATAATATTATTAATAAGAAAATAACAAAATATATAAAATATATCGAAACTCATATCAGGCTCCTAGGATGATGAACAAGTCACTAGCAGGCACTGGGAAAGTCCCAGGCTGGACTCAGTGGTGGACAGGATCTAGATTCTGGATCTGGATTCAGGAACACACAGATCTGGATCAAAGACAGACTACATGCCTTTGTAAATAGTCCTTCTCCAGCTTTCTTGTTGGACCCCTTCAGATACTGGAAGGCCACTATAAGATCCCTCCAGAGCCTTTTCTCCATGCTGAACAACCCCAGCTCTCCCAGTCTGTTCTCCAACCACCTGATCATCAGAACATGCTTTGCTTCAACTCTGTCAATATAGTGCTAGGTTTTTACTTTTTTTATGCTTATGTTTACAGAACTCAATCTCTAGAAAAATTAAATGCATAACAAAAGAGGTATTGAAGGAAGACTTGGTTCGAGGATATGATTCTGGTGAACTGGCTTGGGTGCTGTTCTGTTTGCTAGTTTGTGTCCTTCTGCTCTGAAGTGGAACAATATTGTGTTGCTTCTGTAGTTTGGAGTAGAGCAGTAATACTACTTTAATTGACTTTGCATTTGAGAACAGTTGATGAAGGCAAAGGCCCTTAAACTGTAACAGAGATATGCTACCAGCTCTTTTGCTTCTGTTTCCTTATGCTTACAAATTTTGGTCCTAATATCATTTATTTTTGCTAGAGTTGTCAAAAAAGGTTTCATTAATTTGCATCAACTAAAGATTCTCCTTTGAGAATCCTCTTTGAAATTAATAGGATTTGATTGCTCACACTTCTACATGCAAGTTAATATGATCCAACAGGCATTGCTTCTGCACATAAACAAACAGTGTGAAATTATAATTACAACTAGTAAGTAGAGCAAGAGAAACAAATTCATCTAATTTTCATGCAAGCTTTATGTCTACTTTTTTTTTTTTCTCTTTTAATTTCATTTAAGACACACTTCTTTCTGCTCTGGTAGTAGTAGCAAGCATGAGGGAGCAGTGAATAATACTGAACATGATATGGAAGACATGAATTTTCCATACATTAGTATGTTGTAGACACAATTCTAAGTAAGCCCTTATAAAATTGGATGTTACTTAACTTCGGCTGGTCCACATACCTCAGCTAATTTATTGATATGCAGCACCATGGTGTAGTAACAGGGCAAAGTTTTGCAGTTTTAAACCATTACTCTAAACTTCTTTTACCCAATTATGCACTGGTAACACAATTTTGGTTTTGGTGAGCATGATAGTTTTTGTAAATTATTCTGTTACACTTCCTCTATGGTGAGGCTAAATAGCAGCGATGAGGAATCTATATTTGCTTTTCTGTTGTTGCAGAGCCATTTAAGAGATTAGAGGCTGCATTTGAGGAATAAACATCCTCAGCTGAGGGTTATTTGGCAGAGTGCTGTGTGGCAGGCACTTTTTCAGGCTAGGAAAATGAGCTGTCAGAAAAGTGAAGACTTGGGATGGAGTTGGGGGAACTTTGCTGAAATGTGCTCCTAGCAGACACAGCAGGCCTTGGAAATTATAGAAAGAAAGAAACTCTTCCTAAGGCCCAAGAAGGACTTTATAGATTTTGTTGCAAGCCAGACAATCTGTTGGAAGGAAGCAACGTATCTACAGCAAGGAGAGGTGAGGTAGGGATGTGCTGCTCTTGTACTCTAATCCTAGTCATTGGTTTCTAATCCTGATGTATCTCTCTTAGAGGCTGAGGGATTGTTTTGTTTAACTGTTCAGTTTCTTTTCTATTTAAAATACTCATCTTTATTTCTGTTTTAATAATGCCTAATTTTTGAAATTCAAAAATTGTAGACATTTCAAGGTACTTAAATTATGGAAATGTGCTGAAAGATCTGCTTCAAAAGTTTGTTTCCCGGGGTCTCAGTGAAAAACTTTGGTGACAATACTCTATATTTATGCACAATTTATTGATATGTATCAACTCCGCAAATTAAATAAATGTCTATGTCTATAGTAATCTTTCATCTAACTACATGTTGGCCAATATGTTTGGTAATTATACCAAAACAAAAACTTATATGTACCACATAGATTTTTTTTAAGTAGATGAATACAGCCAAAGGAGGGAAATTTGATTCCTTGTTCACAAATAACAAACTGTGTCTGAAAAAATATGGATCTAAGGGATCAGAACTACATAAGATGGAAAAATACATAAGAAATTTATAATGGTGTATTTCCCTTCTGACTCCAGTGAAACTATGAAAAGGAACTAATTTTAAAATCAATTGTGCACAATGTTAGTCACATGATTTGTCATGGGTATTTCCACTGATTGTGTAAACAGAAACTGAATGTATGTGTAATTTAGTATTCTTGACTCCTGGGAAATCCCAAGGAATAGCATTTTGTTCTCAAGTGTCTTTTTCCAGTTTACAGCAAAAACCAGCATGATTTGTTATTTTTAAACATCCACTGTCAGGACAGAGGAGAAGTAGAGGAAACAGAATCAGCTTAAGAGAATGTGGATGTCCTGGACTGCAAATGTTGGCCTTAATACTGTAAAGACTTGTGCTAGAGCTTAACTTTTTGGTTTGTAAGCAGTCCTGGTGAATTTAGCTGAACTGATCAGAGGGCATACAGGTATGTGAATACAGAAAGGTTTTGCAGAATAATGAGTTTGGTTACATTTTTATTTTTTACCTAGGAAGTTGCAGTAAACCAGTAAAGTAGGTGTCTGATTGAAAGGCCAATGGCCTTAATTAATGATTTGTAATCAAACTTAAAATGAGACCAAATTCTGGAGAGAACTGCTTTGATTTGAGTAGTAAAATGATATTGTGCACATTTACCAGTTATATGTACCAGGAAACCTGTATTTGGGGTTTCTTTACTTTTATGTATTGCTTCATGCTCAGACTTTCAAGAAACAGTGAATTGAAGTGATAGGAAAAATAAAAGTCTCCAAAGGATAAATGCAGAATATTCAGCCAAATTCAGTTCTTTCTCACTGTCCACTGTACCAGATTACATGTGCAGTATCTAGTTGCATAAGCAGTGATAAAGAACAGAATATTAATAACAGAGATAATAGTAAAATGAAGATAATTCTTCTGAGAATTTTAATGAGGGCAACAAATTTATAACATTTTGGTTGTTTTATCACTCATTTCCCACTTATATGGGATGTGAAAAAAAAAGAAGCGAAGAAAAAAATATGGAAAAAGCTGTGTGATTTACTATGAATGAAAATGAATACTAGAATACTCTAGCATTTGAACTTGTCTCTCCTTGGTAAATTATGAATTTTTAAAAAAAATAAATTGTGATAATTTTTTACTGAAACCACACTCTGGGAAAAAGGTTAAGAAATTACTTTATCAATAACCATTTCCATTAATATGGACTCAAGCTAGAGGAAGAGTTGAAAACAACAGATTTCATATGGATTATTAGTTTGTTTTGGTAGTAATAAAAATGGTTTATCCTTGCTGTGGACATATTTTATGAGAACTATATTTAGTATTTCTGTCTGAATCTTTAGTATTCTCTTGCAGTTTCTCAACTGCAGTTTCTCAACTGCCTACTAAAAATTAGATCCAGCGAAAATACATTTCCTCTCAAACATGGTAGGGTTTTAAACCATCTAATATTCTCAAACCATGCCTAACAGATATTTGTTTAACCTGTCCTTAAGATCTCTGATGATAGAAATTAAAAAAAAAACTTTTGGTAATTTTAGAATTCTTTTATTCTCTCTGTAACAAAATAAGTGTTTATTTCCAATTTCTGTAATCTTTCTTTCAGTTTATATGTATTGCTTCTCATACTGTCTTCAGAAATAGATTCCATTTCTCAATATGTCAATCAGTACTAATTCTTTAATCATTATTTTCCCTATACTCTCTAATCTGGACTAGCAATCAGAAATATTTTATTCCTTTGTAGACTTCTGATTGTTGACAAAAGTGGAAGATATTGGCACATGTAGGCAATGAAACAGAGATATCCTCCCCTCTTAAAAACTCTAAATGGCTTAGCAACTGGACAACTGGACAGGTTGAAAAATGAAAAAATATGTGTGTGCAGGACCTTTCACAATTACAGAAAGTGCAAAAAAGATAAATAAATAAATGCTTACCATAAAAAGACACTCTACATATTACTTAGACCATAATCAGCTGAATATATGCTTTTCAGAAAAGGATTTCAAGCCCAAGTTTTAATATATTCTATTTATTGCAAAGGAATTCCTTTCTACTTCAATCTCTTTTGCTGTCTCTGTATGCGTGGAAAAGGCTGCTTAGCTAAACTGTGAGCTAGGGTGTTTTTCAGAGAAGAATGTTGTAATATTGCTGAAGGCAAACACTTTCTCCTGTTGTCAAGCCCTTCGGCATAATGTGTTCACCATGCCATTTTCGGCGTTGTGCTAGGACTCTTTTTCCTCTCTAAAGCATTTTAGAGTGTTTATGTTCAACCATGACACCAAGATTGCCCAAGCATATGTTTGGGAGGAAAGTATTTTTTCTGTCAACCTCAATTTTGATATAGTGATTGATGAATTGTACTCAGAAGAATGTGATAGCCTTGTTTTACTATGACAGTAGAATTGATTTAATTTGAGTAAATCTAAATAAAAAAATAGTGGGAGAACAATCTACTGAAAGCTCTGGGATAATCATTTTTATGTTATTCTTCCCCTCTATGCCAAGCAGAGAATATCTCTATTCCTTAAATATTTTTTTTAAAGTTTTTTTTTTTGGCACATAGTCACAAAACACTTCATGTGGTACAGAATTTAAGTAGAAAAGGTCTGCATTAGTATGACAAGTGTAATGGTGCCAGTTAGCATTTCAGAACTGAGAGATGACTGGCCATCTGGTAAAAGGGGAAATTTAAGGTCAACACATGAATAAGAATAAAAGCTGAGACACACTTTTTTTTTTTTTATCTGCAGCAGCTATGTTGCCAAAAGATTGATATTAAAGTGCAAAAATCAAATACTGTATGTTTCAGCAATAATTCATTCATAAGTTTCAGTAGATCTGTCACATTACTTTTGTTCCAAGCTCATGTCTTTAACAGAATTAAAAACTCCTCTCAAGCCAATGTCATCTAGTTCAAAGGAAAGGTTGGTATGGCACTATTTAATACATAATTTGGTGTAAATTGCAGTTACCCGTGAACAACAGAAAATGAAGTTGATAATATGACAGAAAATTAATCTTATTAGTAACAGTTTAAAATTGTGCAAATTGCTGCCCAGAGGAAAGAAAAAATCTTATCCATTACAGAATTTCCTAAGCCTGACTAACTTCATCAGTTCAGTGTGAATTTCACTCTGGGTACAATTATACATATATTTACTTCTTTGTGGCAACCAAATACACTGGGAACTAGGCAATTCTCTTTATCAAGGAAATTCACACACAATGCACAAGTGCAAAGGGATGAAAATGTGCAAAAATAAAGTAGGTGTAAAACTCTACTTTTCTACTATGCACCATAAACACTGTCTAAAAAAATTGGTACAGCTGTTTCTAAGTACTTAGTTCTTATGATAGCTCTTTCCTCTTTAAGAAAGATGACTAAAATAAAAAGCAAGTAATTATATCCCCCCCCACCCCCCCAATTAACAAAACTATTTTTATGATTTGCTGTAAGATATGGTTTAAAGTTCATATCAACCAAAGAATGCTAAAGAAATCTTATATCACATCAGAATGGCAATCTCTCTGGAGTACCTGACAAAGTGTGCAGAAACCCTTTGCTGGGACCCAAGTTCTGCCAAGGACTTACAGCGTTGCATTTGGTAAGACTTTTCAATACACAGCTCATTTTGCTCTTATTCATGTGCAGTGAATCCTTTCTCAGTTGAGCACTTTTTGAGCTTAGAGAAAAGCCTACTGTGTATTTTCAGTCCACAGTTTTCAAAGGCTTATCGTTCTGTCAAATCAAAAATGGATTTCCTATAGGACAATAAAAGGCACTGCTACTCACTGAAGTTTATTTTGTAAAGCTTTAGCTTTATTTTTTTGGAATATAAAAGACTCTCAAATTTATTTATTTTTAATGTAACAATGAAAATAATTTCATTTTTCCTACTAATTTCATATTCAAATGGCAAACTAATTGCTACAGAAAAAAAAAAGTTAAAATAGACAAAATCAGCACTGCACAGATAATTGTGGTCTTTATGGAGAGTGCTTCTGATAGTTTGGTGTAAGTGTGAGTGAATATCAGGATTAGTCCAGAATTTTTTTTATTGTAGTGCTAGGTGCTATATCTAATAAATAAAAAACCCCTATGGCTTTCCATATTTACAATAAAAGCCCAAAACCATTATCACTGAAGGTTCCTAGAGTATAGTGTTATGCTACATGGTGTAGGCTCTGCTTCTGGTGTACAATTTCATGTACGATATTCTGCAAAATGAAAACGAAAATGCTAATAAAATAGAAGCAGCAAAACAAAACGAAATGCAATATCAGTTTTTTGAACAGAATGAGACAGAGATCACTGGAAAAAAAACCCCTTATATTCATGCAATTCCATGCAATCATGTGATCCCACATTTAAGAACAGAATTGCAATTCTACATATAAGTGTAGAAAATAGGGGTTACATATGAAAGTTTCATCTTAGAATTTCTCTTTGGAACTTTATAACATGACGTTTGAACTTTAACAATGATGATGTGCTGAAAGTGTAATTTCCTGGGGTTTTGACAAAGTAAATAGAAAATGTTAATTCCATATAAGTCAGTAGAAAATGCATGATGCTGATTTTTAGAGACAGTAGACACCTTTGCCCCTCGAGCTTGAGTGAGTGAGTGATGATATTAATAGATTATCAAACTCCGCGGAACAAGATTAAGTAGAGAATAGCAATGGAAGATGATTTCCTTGTAGAGGCTTGCAAAGAGCCACTTTCTTCATTGGTTTAACAAATTTTTCTAATATTTCATTGAGGACTCAAGCACTTAATTTATGTAAATCACATTTTCTGTCTCTTTTACCTAATCTTTCTCCCTAACATCACATGATGGTTCCCATGCTTTTTACTTTACCGTGTTCTATTCCCAGTTCAGAAAAATTTTCAAGAGATTTTCTGATGCCAGCACACTGTACCTCTGTGCCCTTTGGGAACTGGTATGCAGAGCAATAATGGTACCAGATCTTACTCACAGTGCTTCGCACCACAGCTGTCCATGTTTCACCTCTGAATGTGCACATGCACAGTAAGGATTAAACAAGCAAGCAAATAAACAATGAAAACAACTTTTGAGAATATAACCACCATTTTTTCATGTTCCTCAATTATCCTCTTTTGTTGAAACTGTCAAAAATTTCTGTATCAAAGAGACAATCAGCTTGCAAAATTTCAGACTGACCTGTTAAAGTCATACACAATTATATCACTCAGGAGAGGAAAACATAAAGGAAAAAAAATCCCTAAACTTAAGTATTGATGCTCCTAAACCAAATTATTTCTCTTCTAAAGTATTTTTCATTTCCTTTAGAGTTATTTTCTGTGTAGTCCAGTAACATTAGTTTCACGCTGGCATCTTTCTTCCTTAGTTATGCACATTTCTTTTTTTAGCTGGAGGGGTTTTTTTTAGTTCATATTTCTCCCCACCCACAGTGTCTTACACAGAAAATGTGATCTCAGCATTTGATTATGAGTTAAACTTCTGCACTTGGGATGTTCAAAGGAATCCAAATTAGTCAAATGAGATCAAATATCTTCATTGACCTTCAATCCAAACTGGAAAGCAAGCAAGCCAAATCAGCTTTCCACAGTGTCTTCCTCTGCTGAGAAGTCCTAGACAGCACTGATAAAGGTGAATGAAAATGCTGCTTTTAAGTATGAGGCTTTGTGCTAATTTATGTTAGGACAAAATGTTACAGGGAAAATAGTTTCTTACTGCCAGAGTCTGCCATACCACTCAGAGAGGAGAGATAACAGAGGACTAAACCTCTTTCTTCTCATGACTCAGCCACAGAATGGCACAGTTAGGTTTTCTAGCCTTTTCTGAGCTGACACCTTCTCACAGACAAGTTGCAGCATTGGATTCAGGATCAGTGCTTGTCTATTGAATTTAGTGACGCAATTTGAATTGTTATTAATAGCTATGAACTATTTCAAAAGCAAATGGCTAAAGAATACTCAGGAATGTATTAGAGATTTATTGCCTAGGCTTTCAGAGTCAAGTATTCATTTTGGATGTCTGTCTTTCTGTAATCAAATGGAGTAGCACTGAGTGGGAAGTTGCCAATATGTTCTGAAAATCATAGCTTTTAAACCAGATCAAAACAGAGAAAATGAATATTTACAGTTTTAAGAAAACCAAGATATGAATATGCAGAAAAATTGAATTTGCAATGGTGAAACAAAGATCTCAAATTATTACTAAACAGTAATTTTACATTTACTAAAAAAAACCCAACTTACATTTCTTAAAAAAATTTAACATTTACTAAAAAAATTCTATGCCATAGCTGGCATGCATTTGATTGTTTTAGTTCTATTTCTGATCTATTCCACATGTGTGGAGTGCCCTAGACATGAACAGTTATTAGCCTGTCCTGACATTGTAATTCTTATTGCTGTTAATACATAGTTTTCAAGCAGTACATCCTTTCATAAAATAAAAATACCAAGTAAAAAAATCCCTGAGTCAAAAAGCCTCTAAAATTATCCTAGTTATTCTTGTCCATACATCAATATAGGCACAGCAGCCTAAGTAACAAAGTTTGATCTATTCAAGCCATGAAAGAATGGTCCCAGCATACACATAGAATGAGGAAGTATTTAATTTGAATTTAGAAACACTTGAGGCACATTAACAACATTCTTTGCTGCTAAGTGGAAGTCTTATATGCCAACTGGCATAGCAGGAGTAATATTCTAACATACTCCCTAGTGCTAACCATTATAATTTTAGACTGTGCCTTTTTGAAGACTTTAAATTCTGTTCACCTTTCTGTTTCCAAAAAAGATGACTGAATTCCCTTTTCTCAAAACAAGTTGTTTTGCAAATGACAGCTCTTTTTATGTTTTCATTTGCTTATTCTGTGCATGCCACAAATTGTCAATATGACTTAGAATAAAAATAGTAAAAAAAGAGATACTGAGGCAAAGAACTAGCATTGAGCTGATGCTAAACTTTTCAAACTAATGACCTGATATTTGTGAGCTTATGCTTGTCATAACAATAGCAATTAGATGACCTAAATTTAATAGACCTGTCCTTTAGATTTCCTAATAAAATAAAAAAAATCCTTCTTCCTCATTTTGACTTTCATTGTTACAAATGTGTTCAATGTGAAAAATAATGAACAACAAATATAGTCCTTCTAAAACTGAGAATGTGTAAATATTCTCTATGCCACCATTAACAATTAATACAAAATTAATATAAAGCAGCAAGGACACGGAAGACAGAGATTATTTTTGATTTGGATTCTAGTTCATTCAGGGAAAGAAGTGGAAAAGGAGCTGTGAAAGATCCTCCTTTACACGTTATGGAACTGTGAGGAAAACCATACCTAGCTACTGATTCTTCACAATCTCTTTCACTGCCCCCAACCTGCCCCATTTTGAAATTTAATTGCAATTAAATCTACAGCAAAGTGGCTGTAGAAACATCTGAGAAAACTAGAGATCATGGTGCTGAAGTTTATTTGTAACCATAAAGGCTTGACAACAGAGAGCTCATCATTAAAAAGCACGCTTTCTACTCTGTTAAACTGCAGCTGGCACCCAAATTAGCTTATTTCAAGCCAGTTATTTCTAGATTTCACTGCTGTCATCACTGTGATTTTACACACAGTAAATTGCATTATTCCTGGGGACAGCATTAACGGCTTCTTCAATCACATGAGTGAATAAAACTATTTGCCTATCCCAAGAGTTTCTTTGTTGATTCACAAAAATGCTGGGAATTTGCTGGTATCAAAATGGCTACTAAATCAAAATGACTGATCAAACATGTATTTCCCATTTACAAAACTTGTTTTAAAGTGTCACTTAATTTCGCTTAAATATGGTTGGTTCTGCCTTTAAGCAGGGAGAAAGAACTAAGGACTTCTTCCAGCAGCACCCAGCACTAACTTACAATGTTTTACAACATGTCAGTACATAAAAGACTATCCTTGAAAGGTATGGAAGTATTCCACCACCAAATGACATGAGATTTATTTGTTTGACTAATTGAGTGACTGCAGAATGGCAGTCTGCAGTGGAGTTTTGTTGTTGGGCCTGTTGAAACAGTGCTTGAGAGAGCAATGTCATTGGTGAACAGTGACGGTTTCCTGGCTCTGAGTGGCATTTCTCTGCTTGACTTGCACGTTTACTCTGTGTTCCCAGTGGCTTCTTTTTATTCCTGTTCCCATTGCATTTACTACAAATGCATTGTGGCCACAGTGCAATAGCAAAATAAGCAGGAGAGAACTCCTACATGGGTTATAGGGAAATTCTGTGTTTGTCAAGAAATATATAGTTCAGAAAGGAAACAGATGTATAGTAACAAGACACTGCAAGTCAACAGAGTGCACCTAATGGCTATTCACCCGTAAGTACTGGTTCTTTCGAATGTTTCATTGGTCACAACAGGTCATGCCATTTTCTCCATAAATGTAAATTCTGAAAGTTCTTGCACATCCTAAAATAGTAAGCTGAATTGTAAGCTGATAAATTGTAGCTGAAAATATCCAACCAGTACAACCAATCCAGATTTCAGAGGGCAGGACGGGTGAATAAAAATACAGTTCACCAGAGTCCAAATGTATGTTTCTGATGTCTGTTCAGGGACTTACCCTTTTAATGAATAGTGAGGGTAATTTTGGTTTCTCTACAAGGCTAAGCTACTTGTAGTGAGTGAGAAACAGAGCTCCTTTGTGTTTTCTGATACAGAAACCATTTTGATGACAGTGCTTTTCTGATTTTGATGGAATTTTTAGTGTCTGAGTCAGTGTGACTAACAATTTAGAAACAACTTCAGAATCCAAAGCTTAGTCAATGAAAATATGAATGTAGAGGTAATAACTTGTCTGTGTAAGTGTGTGCATGTGTACATGGATGTGATGGGAGTTTGGGGCTGATCCTGCCAAGCACTGCACATTCTGTCTCTATTCCGGCAGAGCACTGAAGCACATATATGGTTAATAGCGGCTGCACAGCTCATGACTTAGCCCTTAATTCAGTCCTGTTTCATTTCCAGAGGGTTCAGTTTGTACCTAGTCAGAGCACATAGACATTTTGTTTGGGATTCAGTCAGTTCGCCAACATTTCTCTCAAAACCCATCTCTACCTTCCTCTCTGAAAAGAAATATGATATAGTATTCAGTAGTCCCTGTATAGTAGTGAAGGAACTGTAAATAATTTATGTACATATTTAACCATTGTAACTTTCAAATTACAGTTATTTTATTCTCACATTTCGTGTCTCCCACTACCACTGAAAAAAAAAGTAACTCTGTAACTGCTTAATTATTTTTCTGTCTGTACAGATTTTTCCCTACATGTATTCCTAGCTAGTAGTAATAAATTACTCTTTTATACATATATTTAAAAAAACCAATATTGTTGCTTTAACATCTTAATAGTTTCAGAATACCTTGAGGGCATTTTTCCTCTGAAGCATGTGTATGACTTTCAGTAACCCCTAATGAGTTACTCTTGCTCATCAAGGTGAAAATATGCCCTATAGTGTTGCATCTAATTTTCTTTTTCCTTCTTTGTCCTTTTCCTTAGGTAACTGCTTAGTAATGAGATGCTAATGAGGATATGACAGAATATTTAAAATTAAAAAACAAAATCAGAAATGGAGTTAGCTTAACACTGAAATTGGTTTTTGAATATCATAATGCAGCGAGATACAGTGTACTTATAGCAATACTTCTTACAATATTTTGTGTAATTTTAGAACTATTTATCTGTCTTGTTCTCCATAGGAAGAAAATGATTTCTTCAGTCCAGAATGAGTTAGAGTGATCGAAATACCCTCTGTGTTTGAATAAAGGCTCACTTGACTTCCATTTTGATAATGTGAAATCTTTAAACTGGGAAACATCAAACTGATTGTTTCTTTCCCAGATATTACCCAGGTGAGGTATTCCCAGTTCACTTCTAACCTTGCTGTCAGCTTACTTTAATGGAATCTTATCAAACAATCTTCATGCTCTCCTGCTCAGCATGTGATCTTCCTTGAGTTTTTCTAAAATGAAAACAGTGAAGTCCTCTGTGTTGTTTGAATGGCACTTCTCTCCTGAACTGACATGAGATCAGAATCAACTATTATTTTCACCACTGAGGCAAGAATTACTGGAAGAAAAGTTTAGTGAGCAAAGTATAGAAGCTATTAACTTTCTGATTTATTGTCTCCAACTTCAGATATGAAGCTGAAGTTATATGTAGCTCTTTATATGTAGGCTCAGACTTTTTTGGACTTTGCAATCTGTTACTGCAGGTCAGGCCTATCTGAACTTTTCCTTCAGAAGCCCAGATGAGATCAGCTTAACCATTTACGTATTTTCATGATCCCATCTTGGTAGACATGACACTATGACATACAGATTGGGTAGTAATAGCATATTTGAACACATATATTAGTCTACAGACTATTTTCACTCTTATGTCTGCAACACTTTCAGTAGTTTGGATACTTTTCACCCAGACAGTACTGGTTTAGGGTCACTAAGCTACTTCTCATAATTTCTTATCAAACTCATCTAGAAGAAGGCAAAAATTATAATGCAGAGCTAAACTAGCTTGCAAAACTTTCAGCAAGATCTCACTTTTCTCCGCACTCTTTTTCACATCATTATTTTTAAATGGGAAAAAACCAATTTTCATGTATCTAAAGGAAGAAATTTCATACCAGTTTTTTTTTTTTTTTTAATTATTTTTAGCTACTATTTCAAGAAGATATCCCACAATCTCATATGAGTTCAGCCATTGAATTTTTATCATTTGTAGGTAAATTATGGAAGTTTTTCATCCTTAGTCCACAAGCCCAGAGGACACCTTCTGTTTTATTTTTCAGTGTTTTCCTTGCAGCACTTTGTCCTTCCTACTAACATCACCAAATATTTTCTTGAGACTAATCCTTGAGATCACTGAGGATACTGTCTTTTTGCTGTTTCCTAAAGAGTGATGGTAGATTCATACAATCATAGAGTACTTTGGGTTGGAAGAGAACTTTAAAGGTCATATAATCCTACTTCCCTGCAATGACCAGGGATATCTTCAACTACATTGCTCAGAGCCTAGTCCAAGCTGACCTTGAATGTTTTCAGGGATGGGGCATCTAACACCTCTCTGGGCATCATGTTCCTGTGTTTCACCACCCTTACTGTAAAAGAATGTCTTCCTTGCTTCTAGTCTAAATTTACCCTCTTTTAATTTAAAACCATTACCCCTTGTGTAGTGCAACAGGGCCTACTATAAAGTTTGTCCTCATGTTTTTTATAAGTCCCCTTTAAGTACTGAAAGGCTGCAATAAGGGCTCCCTGGAAGCTTCTCCAGGCTGAATGATCTTCTTCAGGCTGTTCTCATAAGAGAGGTGTTCCATCCCTCTGATACTTTTGTGGCACTCCTATGGACCCACTCCAACAGATTTATGTCTTTCCTGTGTTAAGGGCTCCAGAGCTGGACACAGTACTCCAGGTGGGGTCTCACCATAGCAGGGTAGAGGGGCAGAATCACATCCTTTGACCTGCTGGCCATGCTGTTTTAGATGCAGCCCAGGATACCGTTGGCTTTCTGGGCTGCAACCAAACATCATCAGCTCATGTCTAGCTTTTCATCCACCAGTACCTCCAAGTCCTTCTCAGCAGGGCAGGTTTCAATTCCTTCCTGTATTGATACTCTATATTGATATATACTGCATCTGAACCTAAGACACTAGATAATATTGACTAGAGAAACTGACAATTAGCATTGTTGAGCAGCTACAGAGATATGTGTCTTCTGGATGCCTCACCATTCAGATCAGTTTAAAAGGCACAATGGAGAAGCCCATAAGGACTTCTGGGTCCTGGGTTTGTTGCACAGAGCTTGGAGTCTCTGAGAGATCACCTGAGCCCCTCAGGGGTTTGCTGTATTGTGGCTTCCAGGCTCTCACACCGGAGGCTTTAGTAAGGCCATCAACCTCACTGTGCAGGCTCTCAGCTATAGGATCTCGGTAATTTTTCAGTTACCAGACAATTCATTCCAGAACTGGGAACACCATAGCCAACTGCTTCCAGGGTCAGTGGCTCCAGGGCAGATCAATCACGTAGAATGACCCAGAACAAATCAGTTATATGAAGTTCCCCCACCCCACCCCCCCCCCCAGCTTTTGACAAGAAAAGCTTGTAGGTTTCCTGTTCTGGAAGTAGTTTGGTTGATCTGCTCCAGACCTGCCAAGATTGGCAAGAGTAAATTGATTGCTCTGAAGCAGCCTGGCAGGACTGGAGGATTTTCCTTTAATTTGGCAAAATGTATTCAAACCTGAAATGAGTCAAACAAAGCATTCAAGCTTAGTAAAACATTTCTTAATGAAAATATTTCCCTGGGAAATATCTGACCATCTGTACTCAAGTTAATAGAGCCAGTTCTCACTAAGGTCATAAATACGAATTACATGCATGTTTCCATTACCAGTATACTTTAAACTCAATGTGTTTTTGTAAATATTAAGTCAGGGTTTTTATGATGCACATAGTATTTTGGTTTTGGACCAGCAGCTTTTAGCAGTCTTTGCATTATGCTTCCTTTTCCCATATATGTTTTCTGAATTAAATTCGTATTAAATTAAATGTAAAAAAATTAAATGTGAGTTAAATTGAGGTAATAGTTAACATACTGAAGTGGTGTTTCTCAGTCTTTTTATAGCCCATGGAATACTTAAATCAAAATTCACAAGAGTCATCTAGCTATTTGGGGGCAAAAAACCCTACCCCTTTCACCCCCCAAAAAAATCTAGTGTTGGTTTTGTATCATCGTGCACAGAATAGCCTCAATGTTGTTCATTTTCTTTTCTTAAAAGTCTGAGTTTGGGGAGTTCACAGCAGTAAACTGTTATCACCCTTTTCTGTTCCATTTGTTTCTGTCCATGTGACAGGAAACTTATGGTCAAATACACGTTTTAAAAAAAATAAACATATTGCAATGGTTTAATATGCTGCTTCCATGGAATACAGGCCAAGAAACATTATCATAGAATATTTTGAAATATTTTGTTTTATTCTCAATCGGAGAACAAAAACAAATGTTGAAAACCTGCATAAAATACACTTTTCCTCTTGAGTCTGTAAGTGATTTCAAAATGTATTCAGAGGAATCTGGCTGAAAGGATAATCTTTACCGTACCAATTACGTCAGTTGTCTGAGAAGAAATGTCTTGTGTATTCGATCTATATTACTAGCTGCACATATCCATGACCACATTACTTAAATTTATTTCTACAAAATATGTCCACAGAACAGCTATTTTATTAATTGCAGCAAGCTGCATTTAATTCTGCAAGGCTGAGCAAATGAACAGCACAGATGCCCTTTGGCAAGAAGAATGATAAGTGGATTGTATGGTCCCTCCAGTACAGATCAAACTGACAAGAAGCAAAAGGTGGAAAACATAATGAATCTAGCCATGTATGTGTTAGATTTTGACATGCTTGTCTGTACATCTATCAATACAAGAGACTGTGCCTCAGAGGAAGAGAATACAGACAGCTGTCAGGGGTGCTAGTCTAGGACACTGCAAACATTACGTTGCATTCTTTCTTTATATCTACATAATCAGCTGCAATGGTAAAGGGGAAGAATAGCAGCTAACTGGGAGGAAATGTTTAGTTCCCTCAAAATTCTTATTTCGTATCTGGTATGCAAAATACATCCCTTACAGCTTGTCTATCCATCTATAATATAGGAGTTTGTGACAATTAATGTGCTAGTGAGGTATAAGTACTTAAGTTGTTACTTTCTTGATAGTATGTCAGTTAGCCATGTTTTGTTCTATAGGTACAGTCCTTTAGGAGTAAAGACAGGGCAGATTTGCCTGTAAAGGCAGAGAATTCTTGAAAGAGAGCAGATTTGGAGCTGGATATTTGGAATCAGGATCATGCAACTGATTGCTTTTTGTGACCACATTCTATGCCTTTATGGCAAGTCAACCTTATGATCAGAGGTCATTATGTTAGAGGTTGAGATTAATACCTAGTAAAATGGCTGTTTTACAAAGCACGGAGAGAAAGCCAAACTCATTTTAACATTGATTACTGCTTGGGTAACCATACCTCAGCTAATGTGAGTATTGCTGAATTTGCTCTCATGTGCTTAGTTAGAAAAAAAAGGGGGAAAAAACCCACTGAAACAAAAAAAACCAAAACACATATAAACACCCCCAATTTTGCCTTAAACCTCCAAATTGTTTCAGAGATCCAAGTCATTTTAGGTGGCTTATTAAACAAACTACACATTTCTGTCTCTGTGCAGATATCATAACATTTGAAGTATTAGCAGTGCTGCACATTAGATTAAAATTATATGCTGCATCTGAAGCATTAAATTTTGACAGGACTATGCTGGCTAAGTTAACAAGAAAGCACTCCACAGAGATGATACTAAAATAGTCTATTAGCTGTGCAAGTAATCATCTTCATATGCATTTGTGCTGTTTTAAAACAGCAGAAAATTTTATTTTACTCACTCTGCTCTCAAATACAGCTGTTTAAAACACTGAGCTGTAAGTATGAAATTGTAAGCTATCATTCTAACCATTTGTATCCAGGCTCTGAGAGAACAAATAACATTCAACACCCCAGTTGAAGGCATTAGCAAAGCCTAGATTTTGGCATAAATTTATGCTATCTAAAAAACAATACAGCCAAGATATCTATTAGATGGGATTTGAAAAGGCTAAGTTCATTAAAAGAAGACAAAATATGATGTATTGAGTCAGTTCATTGATGGTTCAAAAAATCTTTAAAAACCTGAATCCATCTGAGGCTTTAAAATCCTAAATTATTTTACCATTACTTGTAATTATTCTAACCCTGTTGCCTTATCTAAGTTTTACTGCCTCTTTTTTTGGTTTCATTCTTCTCTGACAGTAAGACACTTCAAAGAAGATGAAAATAGCTTATTTTGTTAAAAACCTCTCCTGCTGGGCTATCTGTTTGCATGAGGATATGTGGTGGCCACGTCTTGGCTGGCTCTGACTCATGTAGAAACTCAACCTTCTAATGTAATCTTTCTGTGAATGTTAGGAGTAATTACATGCATTTTCTCACAATTACTTTCCCAGACAGATGCTGTGGTGACATTTACAGCAGATGTTCACTGTAGCTTTTTCTTTAATTTTTTGCATTAATTTAAAGAGTAGTGTTATTAAGAATATATCAGTATAGCAGCATTCATTCCGTGCCTATCCATATGCATGGTAAACCACACAGGTGCTCTACTAGAGTAGCTACACTTCTCATAATACGTGAATTAATTCATGTGTCTTCCACTTAGACCAAACCTGAAACACTACACTAATGATCCTTGTGTCTAAGGGAATTCAACTGCTGCCAGACCCTATGAAGCAAACATAGGTGGTGACTATGGCATGTTTTCTTCTCTATGGCTTTATTTCCATTTTTCTGAAAGTACTGTTAGGTCTACTTTAAAAATAGTTAGATATTTTATTCTGACTATATTTCTAACTATTGTATGATAGTATGATAGTTATTCTGTGTGCATGAAGATTTATACATACGCTTATATTTCCCTTTCTGTGAGATCCCAAATCTTCTACTCAACAGAGGAAAAGGTACCAACATTCAGCAAATACTGCAAAACTGATAATCTCCAGTCTATGCCAAGCCATTCTTTAGGAAAAAAAAAATATATACCCAAAAGATTATTATAACTTAGAGTTACCTCATTAATCAATTTAAAAAAATAATTACAATGGCTATTTATTGGCCATTCACCCATTCATAATTAGTCAGTCAAGGGGAAAAAGAGAAAATATTCTTTTATCACTGTCTTAAAGGAAATCCCTCCTGAAATCCAAAAGACTCATTTTTCTTTATATATACACACTTATAACGCGTCTTCCTTTCTTTTTGAATCTTTTTTTTCTGCCTTGTTACAAATAAAACTTTAAAACAATGAAAAATTCTTGCTCAGGGTATGCTGAATTGTACATTTTAAAGTGTTTGCAAGCTCTGGCAGCTGGTAGTGCACTATGTTAAGGAGAAAGAAAAAAGAAGCAATAAAAATAAAAATATGTTAGTAGAAAAAGGTATATTTTCTGAACTTAATAAGAATGCATCATCTGTCCCTGTTACTTCAGTGTCCCCAGGCAGGGACTACTTCTTACCTAGTTTTTTTCTGAAACAATGAGTAAGTGTGGAAAATATGTTCCTAGAACATATGTTTTAAAATATTTTTGATATTGATGGTTTTTTTGAATTATTATAACAAAATTGTTGAATTTATTCTCTGCTTCTGCAAAACACTGGGCAGCTGGACCTTCTTTTCAGTTTGATGATATGATATGTATATAATGTCTTTTGAATGCAGCAAACCAGACACCTTCTTAGCATGACTATCTGCAACTCCAAGGAGTTGGGGAATCAAATTGTTATTGAATTTTTTATATTTTTAAATTGAGTATTATGTATTTTTAATTTTATATTTCTGTTGAGCAGAATGCAGATAGAAGGGGAAAAAAAAACAACCATATTCAACTGCAATTTAGTGAGCAACACAAATATTAAAGTTAATGAATATACCTAAAATTTACAATGTGTTTTACTGGATCAGATAGAAGTTTTTTGATTGGTATTTGGCTGCTTTCAAGAATATCATTTTAGTAAATGAAACACTTTATGTTACTGATATCCCATCCAGCTCAATTCTTACTTTATATAGATGACTATATAAGTTGATATTAATGAGTCTTGCACTCCCAATCTTCCATAAAAACAAAACTAATGTAAAGTTAAAAAGATAAATAATGCTATGTTTCTCCATGATTACATCAGGGATGTAATGATTTTATAAAATTTATCTTTGCGTTATCTTTAAGTGTCCAGCCTTTTCAATTTGTGTTCATCTCATATCTAATTTTCTACTTCTTCTCTTGTCAGATGTCAACATGCTTCTTGTGATGACAGTGAAAATTAGAATCTAATCTGATATCAGTTGTAATTATCTTGACACTAAACTTTTTTATATAGAAAATCTACCATGCATAGAAAATCTAAGGTGGCCCTCCTTTGTAAATCAGATCGCATCTAGACCAATTCCTTGGAGACATTCTTGCTGAAATAATTTATATTGTTGGTCCCCGCCTCTCCTGTCCTCTTTCCCCCAGTAAAATAAAACACAGAATCCCTTTTTTTCCCCCCTTTCATTTTCTTTGAATTATCCAAATCTGTCTACTGCTCCAACACATTTTTTAAAAAAAAATTTCATTATAAAATTTTTCATTTTAAATCCAGGGTTTTTTTCATAATGTTTTTTTTTTCATTCCATCCTACTTTCTGTGAGGCGAATATGATATCTGTCGAAATTAAAGATAACTAAAATGACCTCTTATAGAAAAGCACTGAAAGGATTTAGGACAAAGAAATTTAATGTTACATGGGCTCCATTGGGAATTCATGTAATTTCATGGCAAATACTAGAAAGAACAGTTACCCAAAGGTATTGGAACAACTAAGGGGTAATACATATTCCACAGAATCTAGAATTATATTGACTGTGATATTTCTTCAGATAAAATTAAGGCAAATGAATTCAAACTTGGATGCCCCATCCCTGGAAGTGTTCAAGACTAAGCTGGATGGGGCTTGGAGCAACCTGGTCTAGTGTGACATGTCTCTGCCCATAGCAGAGGGGATTGGATCTTGGTGATCTTTAAGGTCCCTTCCAGCTCAAACCATTCTATGATTCTGTGAAATAATTCATTAATCCCTCTGTAGAGATAGCTATAGAATAAGTGATAATTACCTTCTGTTTTCTCACTATTTTTAGGTAAATCTGCTTTTCTGAATCACTACCTTGAAGTCCAGCTTTCACACCTCTGTGAAGCTGTAATTCACATCTATCTTCAAAAGTCTGATTTCTATTTCCAAACTGATCTTTCCTCCTTTCAGGATTTTCATAAAATTTTTTAACAGTGTATTGGGTTTTCTCTCTGTTTTTCAAAGCGACTGTAAACTATGTGTGTAAACAGCTGATATTAAGAGTTCTGTAATATGTCTAAGCTCAGTGTTTAGATATATTTCCTTGGTAGCTTTAAATTTTATGATTTAAATATAAAAAAAAATGGCAAGGTGAATAGGTACAACTTACTTTATAATCTCATTTCTCTTCATCATTCAAATGATCTGAAAGGTCTCTTCCAAACTAGACAATTCTATGATTCTGTCCAACTCAGCTGTATTTTCAGCAGAACAAGAGGCATTAAAAAGTTTTCCACTGTTGTTTTGCTTCTGATCAGCTGCAGGGATTAATTTCACTCCTCCTTAAGTAAAATGAAAGGGATTTCATTTGTGGCTCTTGCTCTCAACAGGCAGTTATTTTTACTGATGTGTTATTTTTATTGATCACATTACTCAGGAAAGGGAGAATTAAAATTGTTTATGTAACTGCTGCACAAGAATTTTCCCTGTAGTTAGCTTTTAAGTCTATCAGGTTTGGGGTGAATTTTTTCATCCTTTTTTCAGTGATAAAAAAATATTTTTCTTTGACTTTTTAATATTTCAAAAGCAACATTGTTTTTTACTTTCATCTTTCATACAGTTAAACCACTTACACATTTCAGTGTGATATGTGCCTTATAATTGTTATACCTGTATGAGCTCCTGAGTATGAACCAAAGGTGCTATTATTTGTTGTAATATCTGAATGCTTTACAGACAATGTTGTTACATAGTAAATTTGCTTTACTGCTTTGGCTGTGCTGTGGAATTGGGAGACAAAACTGATACCAAGCAATATAGTTCTGAGAAAACTTCTGATATCATATCTTATTTAAACTATTTCAGTTGATATAAAGAAAGGAGTAGTAAAATTGTTTGAGATTCAGCTTACTTGAAGAAATACAGAAAATTAATATAGAAAGTATAATTTCAATTATTTTTTTTTTTTCTTACCCTAAGCTAGCTGCACAGATATGGACAGATATGTCTGTATGGACAGACAGATTTTGTCGACACAGCTGTGTACCTAGTTTAAAACAGTGTTCAGTTTTTTTGAGTCTTTCCATTATTTCATATTGTCTGGAATATTTAGGGAGAAGCAGGCTATTAAACTGAAGCCATAAACTCTTACTGTACAGTGCAAATTCCCAAGATTCATCTGTTATGTATTAGCAATCCAATTTTTTCAGAGTTCAGCTTGCTGGTTACTTTATTCTACCATGAACAAACTGAACAGCTTTGTAGATGGTCTCTCTGTCTTGGTCATCTGTGTAAATCAGCAGGAATATGTAACGTGATTCAACTGTGTATCTCTTTAGAGCCATGGAACATTTCCTCTGGCTACACATTTTAAACCCTGCTGCTAGCTGTCTGCATTTTGGTTAACTCTGAAATATAGCTTACTGGTGTCAAAATTCTTTTAATGCTTTTGGTACCTTTCCATATTTTTGTCTCCCAATGAATAATTCAAATCTCTTCTTCATATTTGTGCACTCAACATGTTTATTTTTAGCAGTTTGCCTTTTGGCCTTGCCTTTATGGATTTATTTATTTACTGTTATTTTTATATGTCCCTCTCCATCTTTTAGCGCAGATATGACTGTCCTGATGCAATTAATTTCTGCTTTGGTCACCTCTGAACTGACAAAGAGACAACTGGATAATAAAAATATCATTGTAAGTAACCAGTAAAACCTATAGTACATGACTGATTAGTGGGCTAAACTTTCATTCATTCAGAGATAAAGTACAAAGTCTGGCATTTAGCTGTTTTTCAAATATCTATATATTAAAATGATGTCATATGCTTTTAACATCATCTCTTATATTTTAGGTTATAAATTAATCTTGCTTATTATAACTCTTCTAGCTCTGTTTATCATTCATTTCATATTGATTTTGAAGTGATTATAATTTTCTAATATTAACAACTGTGAGACAGCTTTGAACAGATTCTTAACCAGATTTCTATTTTCAGACCAGATTTCTCTTGCCTGATATCTCTGTGGTTTGGGATACAGGATATAACTTGTCTTCTTTATTTGTTTTGAAGATACGTCACTGTTTTTCTGAATGATTTCAAGCAGAAGTCTCTTTGACTATTACTGTGTAGTGTATCCTAGGCTTTTGAGCCTTGACTTCATCTTTTCTCTTACCCACGTTTCCATTTTGCACGGACTTTTTTCTTGACTTAAGCCATAAGAGCATAATCTAACATACTTTTTATTGCCTGGTAATCTTGGATGATTGGTTTTCTAGTAAATCTCTTTCTCAAAATCTGGGATATAATTGCTTTGATGCCAAATCAACACAGCTGAAATGGTTATGTCTGCAGCCCTTACTTGCCTAGAAATAGGCAAGATTTCTAGGTTATGTTTTACAATACTCATAAAATGAAACCTTCCTACCCTTAGGAAAACACACTTTGTTTTCAAAGTTGCTCCTATTAAAATGTTGTCTAAATACTTTAGTTAAAACTTGCATGACCATATAATACTGTTTCCTAGTAATTTTTAGAAGTGAAATATTTCTGTATTTTAATCCATTGTTAATTGCACCCACCAACGTCTGTTTGTAATGTTACTAAATGTTCTCTAGCTTGTCTCACTATCAGTTTAGCAATAGATTGTAAACTCTTCTGATCTGCTGAGCAAATCAGTTTGCATTTATGTTTCCGGCAGTACACGTTACTCATGCTGCTAAAAGTGACAAGTGCAATGACTTTCAAAATTCTAGGAAATGCTTCCGATTAAAGGATAGTGTGAAGGGAATAGACCTCTCATCTCAATGCTACTAATTCCATTTTGAAATGGTGATTAGTTTTTAATATCGAGTTAATCTGAACTTTCCTGAGATTCAGAACAAAGAGCTGTTCTTAAAATGTCATGTCCTTGACATAAAGATGACTTTTGATAAAAGTGCAGTGGGATTTTTTTAATAGTCAAAATGTAACACTCTTGCCTCTGCCCTCCTCCCTCCCAAAATCAAGTAAACTTATACATATGCAGAAATAAAGGAAACTATAAAATGCTTTGTCTGGTGGCCCCTGGCAGGTTTAATCATCTGGAAAATGAAAGCCATCTTATATATCTTCATAACTATGGTTTCTTACAGGAACAGTAGGACATAACAAAATGAACACAGCATCTGTTCCTGTATGCTTAGGTTAAAACTTTTTAAATGCTAACTAATTAGTTAAGTTTCTATATTCTCTGGAAGCAACAGTGTTTAAAATTCCGATCAAGGTTATAAAAAACATTGCAACTAATTTGGAAATTGAGGTTCAAAGATTCAAAATGAATACTCAATTGTTTGGAACATTACAGTGATCTTTACAATTCAACCATGGTGTCAGTTCAAACTCATCTTTAATTAATCATACTATCTCTATGCATAGGCATGCTTTTGGAATCGTTATGGAAAATCTGTAGTTTAATGTAATTTAACTAAAACCTATCAGCAAGATTTTAATGGAGTAATTGGTGGACATATTCTGTTTTATTGGCTCTATTGAGTAGAAGTCTCTAATTTGAAGAATTATGTTATTTCAGTAACAGATTTTGTTAGCATGTACTTAAAGGCACGTTAAAGGTAGCAGAATAAAATATCCAGGAGTTCTCTTCTTAAAGATGTTAATTTTTTTCAGGTTTCCAGTCACAGTTAAAAACAGTGTTGTTGTAAAATTTCATTACATTTAAATACAGATATATATGTTATATGAAAAAAGAACTCTTCCCATGTCATTAACATTAATTCATTCTCTGATATGAACAATTGCTTTCATATACTATCTAAGGTACATGCTCTAAATCAGAGAGAAGAAAGCAACTTTAAAATCCTTTCTAGCTATTACTTTATGTAGTGTGCAAGGTGTTAAATCTAAAATTTATCAAAAATTCATATGGAAAAAATCCATGATTCCCAGTGTGTATCTTGTTCTTTTTTTAAGAGCACATTTAACCTATGCCTTGGTCTCCCATATTTCACTCTATTACATTTACTTTAAATAATAATACCACAACAAAAACCATATTGAAAAAAGTATTATTAAAAGTAAGAAAAAGACATAGTCCAGTCATCCCAACACAAATATTTATGTCTGCTTTGAAAACTCAGGAAGAAAGTGAAAACTTTAATAGGGTATGGCAGCTTAGACAAATCGTAACATAATTTTCTTTAAAGATGTCAAGGAACTTATTTGGTTTTCCCCCATTGGGTTTAGGGGCAAAGAGGGGAATAAAAAAAATGTGCGTGTTTTACTGAAGACTAGTGATCAGTATTTTAGTAGTTCAAATATGATTCTGTGAGAAGATCCTCAATCATGATGAAGTGGACAGACAGACTGGGGATGAAAGCAAGCCTTCCCATTTCATTATTGTGTCTTTTTTTCTGTTCATATAACAAAAGTTATCTAAGGTTTTTGTTGTGGTTTTTTTTGGTGCTTTTGTTTGGGGTTTCCTTTGTTTAAATTATTTCTTTAAAAATACTACATGGAACAGTAGGATTCCAGTTTTAAATGTGTACTGAGCTGCTGATGGTAAAAGAATTATGAATCAATAGGAAAAAAAAAATTATAGTGGCTGAACACTGAAAAGAGGAAAAATATTAAGATTGAAAACTTATCTGAATTCCAGAAAAATACCTGCCTTAGATACTAATTGAAAAGAATTCTTAAGGAAAAAATTCATTTATTTTCTGTGGTTTCACAAAATCAGAATAAAGTAATCATTAAGTGTTCATATTATTTTTGTCCCAGGTTTTATTTCTACAGTTTTAAAAGAGCAGAATATTTAAAAGAAGCATTTTTGTCCACCTGTCCCTTTTCTTAAATTCAGTGTGAACACAAATATATCAATCCTGCTACACCATTAATGTAAAACTTTTCACACTTAATGTGAAATCCAGGCACGATAAAGCAGGAACTCAGAAAATTCAGGCTTATCTTTTTTAATTGTGATTACCTTAATTACTATAATTTGAACTGCAGCAGCCAAAGGACCCAAAGCAATGTTCATATCTTGGTGCAGTTGTATGTCTAGGTAATTTTTCCACTATATGTCTTGGAATGCAAGAGGCAGACAAGCTTCAGGAAGAAGTATAATGAGATGGAGTGAGCTATCAGTAAGTATGCTAGGTGTTTCCAATGCATGTGTAGCCTCTCTGTGCTTACTGGGTTTCCAGAGGGACAGACGGCCTGCACGATCAGAATGAATATATATTCACCTTGCCTTATCACTCCTTACTTCTCTCTTTCTTTCATCTGTTTCACTGTTTGCCTTACAGCTCTTTCATCACTGAGCTCCCTGAATATAAAATAATACCTAAATCTTCAGCTAATATAAATAGGTTCCTTTGTCTCCAGTGGAACTATGCTAATTTCCACTAGCTGAAAATGTGCTTCTCCTTTTTATCACCTGATTTATTTTATAACCCTATTTCATATTTGCAAAGTATTCCTCAACTAATACTTTTTTATTATGGAGAAAATCATTTCTACACTGGGGGCATCATTTCCCTATGGTTCTTTTACAGTGGTTACAAGACAATAGTGAGAACCACAATTATGTCATGCTGGTACACATTTTTCACTGAGCATAGATTTTTCGGTGCACTTTGTAGGAGGTGAGAGTGTGTTTGTTTGGTTGGGTTTTTTTAATTAAATTTTAGCTAATACAGTCTTATAAAATACTGTTTTACTGTTTTTTGGTGAGAGAACCAAGGATTTTGTCTGAATGCATTGCTTAATTTAAAGCAAATATGCATTTAGGCATTGTCTAGTTTTTAAAGGAAGATGGATGTGGTTTTTGTCATCAAAAGATGTGTACGAGGAATGCCTAGATATGGGGTATCACCCTCTTTTTCAGAAAGTTGGTTAATAAGTCAATCTTTTAATGAGATGGCTAGTGAAAAAGTAAGAAGAAAAAGAATATTATATTTTAAAGATTTTTTTCATCCTATGCTTTTAAATAGATATAAGTATGTATGTTATCAGAATCCAAATCATGGTATTCACGGACTTCAAACTGATTTTTTTTCCTCCCAGTTTGCTCCAAGCCCCGAATCTTTTCTTTTTTATATATATAAAAAAAACCACTCTTCTGCAGAAGTGTTCAAATTCCACATGTTCTATATTCCAAAATACCTGGATGAAGAGCAGGAAAATCTCTATCCCTGCCTAGAATGCATTCCACAGTTAATGAGGCCACAAGAAGAAAATCTTTCTTTGTGGTTCAGTTTCTGATGGAGTCTTGGCTTACAGACATTATCACAGGGACAGCTGATATGTTATGTATCATAGGAGTGCTCCTTACTTTAGAAAAGACTCTTGAAAATAATTATTTTTCAGGAAGAGTTAAGCATTATCTTTGTGGAAAAAACCAAAACAAACAAACAAAAAGATTTGAGGAGTGATTTACTTCATTAAAAAAAAAAGGCATAGGCACCATTCAGACACCATTCTGGACTGGGCAAATGATGCCACAGTACATAATATTTTGGGGTCTATGTCAATTTTTCAGGTCTAACCATAAGCCATCAGACTGAATTTTATACTGTTGCTGAGAGGGTATAGATGGTAGTTTATTATTATTGCTCTAAAGCAAAACCAATTTTCTATCATGTATGAACTGCTAATGAAGATATGAGGCCATTTGTAGAGGTCAGTGTAATGAAAAAAAATTACTTGTTTTAAGCACCTTGTTCCACTCCACAGCAGACTTGCAGTGTGATCAGTGATCCCTGGCATTTGTCAGATTCGGAAATGTTAAGGACAGACAGCAATTATTTATGTATTACCTGGTGCATCTAAGGCAGAGGTTTAACATTTTGTAGGCTATAGAAATTAAGAGAATCACTAATCAACCTAACTGGGGTTAGATAAGGAGAAAATATGTGTCACGACAAACTGGAAATCCATATAATCTCAGTAACTGTCTCGAAGTGACAGAGAGAGCCTACTTCATATTATGCTCACATTTCTTCAGTGTATGCAGGGTGACCAGCTCCCACACCTAATGCACTCTGAACAGAGACGAAATAGTCTCTTCCTGTGATAATTAGAAAGCATTCCACTCTAAACTGAAGTTTTAAAAAGTTAGAATTGTTTAATCATTAATGTTGCCTTGGTTTAGTGTGAGCTGTTTTCTTATTTTCTAGTTCACTGAGATCTAAACCAGCTTAAAAAAGATAAAGGTTTCAGGTATCAAAATACTCAATAGAGTTCAGCAGTTGCTCATGTTTTCTTTCTGAAATTTTATATTGACAGGATATTTTTTCCCTTCTGTTTAACCAGACATAATACATTATAATTAAATAATAACCAGAATATATATTTTTCCCCATTAAATAACTGTTTTCAGGGTGGGATTGAATTTATACATTATTCTGTTCTACGAAATCTTAATTTCTTTGCTTGGATACTAGCCTTTTTTTATATTTAATTTTTTTTTGTTTGTTTGCTCCCATCTCTAAATGAAATACCTTATAAAATCCAGATATTATTTGATGGCATTCTTTATAACCTGTCAAACCTGCTGTATAACCTACTGTAATTTCTTTTGTGCAAAGCGAGATCGTGATAAAATACAGAGTAATTGTTTAAGAATATTAGTCTGCTCCCTGTCATCGCGACACCAATAAAATCAACTACTTCTGCCTTGAAGAATGTCCATTTCAAAGACAATTAATTTATTGTGAAAATAAAGGGAATTTTAATGGAATATGAGAACAAAAGCATTAATTTTACAATGGGGATAACTTAAAAGTGTCTTTCAAAGCAATAGCTACATTTTGTTTCTTTCTTCTCATTTTTTTTTTTGTTCCTACTGTCTTTAAGCACAGGAAAAAAAATTCCTTGAAAATTCTTAAACTGATTACACCTAAAGAAAATATGTAGCACGTTTTTCAACTTGTCACTGAATTTGTTTGGGACTAGTCCAAGGTCTAACTTAGTTGGTTCAGTCTTCCACTGGACATTATTTCTAAAGAAAGAAAATAACCAGGTTTTGTTCAAATTACCCTATAGATTTTTTCTAGTTTGGGAAAGGACCAAGTTTTCAGAATCAGTAACAAAACCCCTATTGTGCACATCATCATTTACTGTCTGCAGCTTTTAATATTCCAGGAAGAATGAATCAAACAATGATAAAAAAAATTTTGGTTGTCCTTTCAAGGGTAAGAGATTCTGTGATTTTTAAAAGAGAATGCAGATGTGCTGGTGGGGAAAAACTGACACTGAAAAAAAATACTCTGGGCACGTGAAAACATTGTAGGGCTGGGTAGGGTTAGAGCTTCCCACAGAAAGGTCTGGAGGGTGATTGAGTGGAACCCTGCAGTTTTCTGTGAGAGAATATCCTTTTAAGACTTTTTGGAAAGGTTTGGTATATATATGAAAAAAGTTTAGTCAAAATGAGGGTAGGCTGGAAGATTTGAACCAAAGGAGACCACTGAGTTCCAGCTTTATTCATTGACCCCTTCTGAAGTCACTTGTCAAAGTAATAAAGTTTTTTAAAAGATGTAGAATTAGAATCCTCCACTCCCCCAAAATTCTTCTGCTCCTGAAGAATGTTTGGCTGTCACACAGGTGATGAGTCTTATTCCTTGGCTAAAAACCATGTGTTCACATTCATCAGCTCCCTTTTAGGGCTTCTCCTAGATGATGACTAGAGACAAGTCAGAGGAAACCTGAAGGTCCCTGAGATTGTCCTATTAGGGTTATGGTCTATGTTTCTGTTCATGATTCATTGTATACAGGATTTTTTATTGCCTAACAAAGCATGCATTAGAAGTATTTGAGGACTTTTATTTATATCCCAAAACCTTCAGTTAAAATGCAAGTGAGCTTTTGACTCTTGAAGCTGCTTGTTCACACTGGCAGTATAAAAAATGCAGTATAATCATGCAGAATCCATATTTCTAGTTATCACCTTTCAGAGTAGTGTAAAAATGACAAAGAAACTTTAAGACAGCAATACTTCACTTCACTCATTAGAACAAAGTCTGCCTTCCAATTTACAGGATATAAAATTATCTGATAAGGAGCTAATCCTCTCCCCTTTTCTTCACCCGTTAACACATCAAATATAATTAGTGCTTTCAACAGCCACCATAAATTTAAAGACACAAGATGTATTTGCACCTTGTTTGGTTATATTCTTTATGCATTCAGGTTCAAAACAGTAAAAGCTGCCTATAAGTTGTTCTATTAATGGTAGGCATATAAATAAGATTTACTCAGCTATAAACCGTTTTGTTGTTTGTTGTTATATTGACTATATGGATATAAATGATCAGAATTGATTTTTTCCCAGAAGTTTTTTTGCTAGGACTAGTAATCTTTTCATATTTTTAATACAATATGTGCTGTGTTTGCTAGGAAGAGAAAGAAGCACAATCCTCACCAGTGAGAATCCCTTTAAAAAGCTCCAGTAATCTTGAGTATCCGTTTGACTTTTTCCTTTAGTGCTGAGAACAAATGGTTACCCTAAACTTCTAACCTTCCCTATAAAAATAAGCCACAAAGTGTTTGGAGTGTTGCTTTTTATTAGTACTAGATACTTCTAAGCTAATTAGCAGGCTTGTCAAAAATATGGCCTAGAGCTGTAAAATTTCAACATTGCATCCACTTGTATATTCAGCATCCTCAACATTAGTAAATATACAAGTGAAAAATTTGCTAAACTAAGCCGTTCTTTAAAGATATTTATCACTGAATATATAATACTCTTTTGAGGACAGTTTTCTAAATTTTTCCTTGCTTTCCTTCAAAAGCCTCTTAGAAGTAAATTTTAGTCTAAAAAAGTATAGCTTGCAAAAATAGGATTTGAAGTGGTCATTAATATTTTCACCTGGCAAAGACATTTTTACTTTTAGAATTAAAAACTGATGTACTAAACAATATGATTGGACAATCTATTATAGAAATTTCACTCTATTTTAACTCTATACAGTGAAAGTTTTCTAGATTAACTTTTAACAGAGAAAATGCTTTACAAATCTTCAGGGATTAGAAACTGACTAAAGAGATGTTTTATTTTTCTGGATTGCTTTTCTTCAGTGTTGTAATTTTGCTGTAGTGTTCTTTTTCATTGTTCAATCTATCTTTGTTTTTCTTTAAGGTAACCTTTAGTATCATGTTATATTTGGTTGTTTTATGGATTATGCCTCTGATCTTTATTTGTGAGACAAATACAGCCTTGTATGTGTAGGTTAATAATTATGATCATAGTTGTTTGTATTAGAAATAAAGGTTCCCTATATTTTTTTAGCCAATGTGAAGAAAACTTCATAATTATTTAAAATAGACAAGTCACTTGATTACAGTTGATAAAGAGACTGAGACCTTTGCTATCATTGCATTAATGATATTCAGATGATACATTAGCAACACTCCTGTTACTGTACAAATCTGCTATAAATTCTAATGCATAAGTACAGTTTGAAGTGTAATAATTCACATAATAAAAACATTTCCTAATAATGCTTGGCAGAACTATATTATTAATGTCTGTTTGTATTAATTACACAAAAACAATGAAAGGCTGGTACAAGTTCTTCATACAGCACAAAAAATGCATTGGCAGAAAGCACAGCACCGATGCAACATTTTTGTTTGAGTGAAACAAGTACTGCTTTTGATAAAAATGTTATGGAAACTTTAAATCATTGGTTGAAAATATTTTTAGCAATTCTATTTCTGTCTCAGAGACATTAAGATTTTTTTTACTTACAGGACAATTGCGTCTCAGTGAATCAAAGGCAGTTCTACATCACACAGGACATTTGTGTCAGAGACAGAAATAGAATTTAGATTCCTTTGGTATAAGGAATTATTTTCCTTAGGTACAAGCCAACTTATGGTATGGATATGTTCTCCTATGTTGTTATGTTATATCCAACATAGAAAGGAGCAAGAAATCAGCAGCCATCCATAGAGAAGCGTATCTGTGTTTAGCTTTAGTGTTTGAGTCAGTGTGACTTCTTCCACAGGAACAGAGTCATTGTATTCAGCTATTAGCTTCCTTTCTAATTAGTCTATTTCCAAAGGCAAACTTCTAAAAGGAATAAAATCCTGTAACAAAATGGTGTAGTGTGCCCTGGGAGCGAGTTGGAACCAGTATTTATGGTTTAATTGAGGCTTAGTGTACCCGGATTTCATTTATAGCTCTACTGCTGACTGACTTCCGTCAGTCACTTCAACCTTTTATGCTGTATTTAACCCATGTTAAAAATAATAATATTAATGATTACACTCTTAACTAAGTGTTTTGAACTCCCAGGAAGTAAAACTGCTAAATGTTATTATGGGCATGCTAAGGAATTTATGACAAGGTTACCACAGACACAGCCTAATTAAAAATCTGATTCTGCAAGGACACCAGAAGTAGCTCAGGATCCCAAGTAGGCATGACAGAAAACATCCAATCACCTCAAAGGATGAAATATAAAGTATTATGATACCCAGGAATTACTTTAATTTGGTCAGATCCAGCTCCCAGCTGATTATACCTTCGACACAGTATTTCAATTTTGTATTTTTTTAATCCTGCATTTCTTTGTTAATTTTATTTTCACTAAAATACAACAAAACCAACAACAACAAAAAAGTTAACCTGACTTTGAAAACCAAGCAGTAGAAATGAAGTGTAAGTAATAAGAAGACAGAATAGGGAATTTGTAATTTTTAAGTCCATATGTTAGAAAGTACCAAGAATATCACTGCACAGAATTTTTCTACTGTTGTTGAACTGGCTTAAAAATATGCTTTTAATTATACTGATTGATATAGCATCCTTCATATTATGTATTGGATTGATTTATATGTATTTCTTTTTTTAAAGTAGTTATTTATTTCCTTTATCTTATTTGCATTAATAAAAAGAATATTTTTATCTTATTTTTTTTTATCCTGGTCTCATCCATTTGTACTGACTGTAACAGTTTCCTGAGATTATCAGTCATTGTGGGAATGAGGAAACTGGAGACTCACTGCTGAGTGAGAGCTCAGCAGGTGTTCTTGTGTTGATGGGAAGGAAGCCTTGAGAACAGTAAAACAATGTCTTTATATGGTATTATTTGTGTGGTGGAAAGCAGAGAGTGTAACTGTTTAGCCTAGGTGTGTAAACATTTACATGTAGCCAATTTTATCACTCACAACAATCACAACCTATTGAGTAGAGAGCACAGCATGTGATCAAAAGATAGAAACTATATATGCTGAAAAAGTGAAACAATAAAGGTCTTTGCATCACTGCCCCGTGGAGTCTGTGCCCTTTGTCACCAGAAGTCATAACCAACATTCAGTCACATTTAATATGGGGTCAATAAACTCTTCTTAGAAATACTATTCTCTAACATTCATAAATAACATAGCATTTATTTATTCTCTGTTTCTTATCCTGAATTACATGTGTTTGCTCTATTCCTCTTTCCAAAGATTTTTTGTCATTTGACTGCATGGACTGAACTATAGTACCTTTGTCATTTAGCCTTTGAAAGATCAAAGTTTGCTCTTTCTATATCTATAAGCTAATTACATTTTCTTCAAAAGATTTAGAGTCAATTCTCTATGTCATCCATGCCTAACAAACTCCATTCTGCCCCTTGTTTCTTCTTAATTTTCTTTCATTTTACAGACCAGGTATCCATATGTTCTTTTTGTTGTTGGTCTTTTAGAATGTGCACATATTCCTGTCATCATGCAGTTATTAATCCAAAAATGGACTCAGTAATAAAATGCAGTTCAGCTAAAGGTAGCATTGCATGTTTTTTTTTTTTTACATGCAAGATGCAACCTCATCAGTCGCTGACTGTCTCTAGTCAATTAAGTAGTACTTACCCTAAGATATACAACATTAAAAACATTGTCATACTTAAAGATTTAGATTTTCTTTCAAAGTGCATAAGCACATATGTATTTAAGATACATACCATATGATATGGATGTTTTCAATTTACAAGAAAAAGAATATTTCATTTTGTCTCTAACAAGACTGGGAGTTTAGTCTGTGTTCTGGTAACATAACTGTCTTCTTTTGACATTTCTCACTTTTTCACTAATAAAGAAAGTTCCAAAATTCTGCCTGCTTGGTATCATTGCTCCCCAATGTCTTCAAATCTTGACCTCCATGAAAAGTTTTGGCCCACTACCAGAAGAAGTACTCCTTTTTCTTATGGGCAATAACATTATATTCTCTTTTCACTTTGTGTAAGAACAAAGGTAAACATTTATCATGCATTTAGGAAATATAGTCACATATTTGAGGGTCAGACCATCTCATAATGCCTGTACTGCACTGTCTTTGATTCAGTGAGACCTACGAAAAATAGCACAGATTTTTTTTAGCTCCTCCTTTACCATAAATTTCCCTTCAGCTTCTCAGCTCCAAACAATCAGAATGCCCAGGGAGCCGGGAAGACAGCTTTGCAGACTGGCCCTAGGCCCTGGACTATTCACTGGCTGTCCCAGACTTCCTCAGTACTGGCATGGGTTGATTGTAAGCAAATTTGGGGCTCTTCATCTGTGGTCCAGGGTGACCGATGTCAAAGACAAACCATATAATTATCCTATGCTTCAGAACTGCAGAGCTGGTTCTTAAACAAAGCTCCTGATTGCTTTCCTAAATATAGCAATGTAGACACACCCTTTCTAGTTCTGCTTTGTAAGGCTAATAGAACAAGAATTGCTTCAGAAGGTATATAAAACAAACAGGATAATTCTTGTTTAGCACTCAGGGTTTGCCTAGGGACACAAATAGCACATTTCAGTCCTTTCACTGTTTGTATACTTTAATCTTAATAATTGGATTAAAAGTACTCAGTCATGAGTGCAGATAGCAGAATATAACTGCCTTACCTCCTCATCTACTACATCCTTTTTCTCTTTTCCTCCTGTCCCTGACCTCTCCATCTAGTATGTCTGTTTGAACAGGAGGAGTGTACTTCACTCCTCTCTCTCTACTTATACATTCTCCTGGGATGTGCAAATGTCATGTTTTTTGGTCGAACTGGACAATGAACAAGATGACAGATGCTCTCCCCCGAGTTCTCGCTCCCAAGAGAAGAGGGGAGATAGAGATATTTACAGGTTTAGAAGGAACTAAACTACTTTAAATCTTAATAATAGAATTAAAAGGAAATAATGAAATACAAACAATATATACAAAACCATATCAATCTTTGAACATGACATCACCAGCAGGCACCGGGGAAGTCCCAGACTGGACTCAGTGACAGATGGGAACTTGATTCCATCTCTAGATTTAGGAGCTTTTCCATAACATTTGATTTTCTTAAAACATTTACTTTTGTCCAAACCTTGCTTTTTTCTACTCTGCAAAGTGACATCTCCTTGATTTATTTTATTATCACATTTTCAAGAGCTATCAAGCAGTTCAATGATTACATTAATTTTTCATAACCCCACTTTCACTTTCAAACGTATTGCTTGTCAACATAATTACTTTTTATAATCAAATGAAAATATTTACATGTACTTTAAGAGTTACCTGTATCTCAACCTAATTTACTTTTTAAAATTTAAATCTAATCACAAATTGCATTTCAGAAGTTATAGATGTCACATTTTTTGTTTATTTAAGTGACAGAATTATATGTAAGAATATTTGAGAGTTAACAGACTTTACACCAATTCAGGTAAAGTACAAATTGGAAATAAAAAGAACAAACAGGTGTTCAGAATTTTAATTAGCAAAAAAAATCAAGATAAATAATGCCCATTTTTAGATATTAAATGTAAATATAAAACTGCAATTTCCTCTAAAATTCAAGGTAAATGCATGGGTGTCCCTGCCCATGGCATGGAAGTTGCAACTAGGTGGTCATTAAGGTCTCTTCCCTTACCCAAACCATTCTACAAATGTAAGAAAGATGAAGAGAGACTATTTACAAGGTCCTGCAGTGACAGGACAAGTAATGATTTTAAACTGAAAGAAGGTAGGTTCACAGAATCACCTAGGTTGGAAGAGACCTTTCAAGATCATCTAGTCCAACCAATGAAATAAAGCAACAACAACCAAACCAAACAATAAAAAACCCACAAACAAAAAAACCCCACACACAAGCTACATACCACACCCAAAACAACACCAACCAAACACTAATCCATATCCCCAGCCACCATGTCAACTCATTTCTTGAATACCTCCAGGGATGGTGCCTCAACCACCTCCCTGGGCAGCCCATTCCAATGCCTGACAACCCTTTCAGGAAAGAAATATTTCCTAATATCTAACCTGAACCGCCCCTGGCACAACTTGAAGCCATTACCCCTTGTCTTATCACCTGTGACTTGGGAGAAGAGACCGACCCCCACCTCTCTTTCAGGTAGTTGTAGAGAGCGATGAGGTCTCCCCTTAGCCTCCTCTTCCCCAGACTGAACACCCCCAGCTCCCTCAGCCTCTCCTCATAAGGCTTGTGCTCCAGACCCCTCACCAGCTTCATTGCCCTTCTCTGGTACTGCTCCAGCACCTCAATGTCTTTCTCGTGGTAGGGGGCCCACAACTGGACACTCAAGGTGGGTTCTCACCAGTGCTGAGTACAGGGGGATGATCACCTCTTGGGACCTACTCACCACACTGTTCTTGATACAAGCCAGGATGCTGTTGACCACCTGGGCACGCTGCTGGCTCATGTTCCGCCAACAGTCAACCAACAAGCCCAGGTCCTTTTTCTCCAGGCAGCTCTCCAGCCATTCTTCCCCAAGCCTGTAGCGCTGCCTGGGGTTGTTGTGACCCAAGTGCAGGATCTGGCACTTGGCCTTATTGAACTTCATTACATTGGTCTCAGCCCATCAATCCAGCCTGTCCAGATCCCTCTGCAAAGACTCTCTACCCTCCAGCAGGTTGACACTCCCACCCAGCTTGGTGTCATCTGCAAACTTACTGAGGGTGCACACAGTCCCTTTGTCCAGATCATTGATAAAGATATTAAAGAGAACAGGTCCCATTACCGAGGTCCTTTCCATCTCAATCAATTTTATAATTCTATGTTTGCAAATATATAAACATAAAAAAGGAGGTTTGGAGACTTTGAGGAGGTACTATTCTTTTTTTGCACTAATTTTCCTCATTGAAAGGATAACTATTTGATACTAGAAGAAAGAGACAATTTTTATAAAAGTTAAAAAAAAATGACGATGAAAACTACTCTATTTTAGGAAGTGACCCAAACTTCACATTGAAATTTAATCTGGATACTAACTAAGCTTCAGTCTTGCACTGTAATGATTGAAAGAGGCTATATTCTGTTTGGGAACCTGTTTAAAGTTCAATTGAAGGTCTCCATCTAGTGTGAGATTGCCAAGAAATTTATTCCTCATGCAAAAATTGCCTTAAGGATTTCTGGTAGTATATTGGTGTCACTTTTATAAATGACCAGTGCTTTCTGTTGTGGATCACTACTCATTTGGGAATATATATATCATCTCATTGAAGTTTCTGAAATACTCCAAAGCATAAGAAAAAAAAGTGTTTATTATGTTAAAATATAAAACTAAAAAATAAAATTGATAATTTTGGAATAGATTGTTAAATCTGAAGACAGAGTAAATGAGTTCTCTTCCTCTTAAAAGCTGCTCTTTTTCATTTTGTTTTTAAAGCTTGACTGGAAGTGCCTCTTTATATTATTGCCATATTATTCATGCTTCTGTTACTACTGGGGAGGGAAAAAAAAAAAGAGGAATCTTTTTAGTGCCTTGGCTGTTTGATCTTAATTTAGTTTTTAACATTCTAGTATCACTTCAACTAAGCTACTGTGTTCCACCTTCAGAAGTTACTACATCCAGAGTATTAGTCATGATAAAAAGCATTTGGGTTTGCTCACCCTTAAAAACAGACAAAAGGAAACATAATTTACCATATAACTACATCTGACTATGGCTTGGCTTCAGGCTTTTTTCCATATACTCCTCTGTTATCAGATTGCCAAATCAACAAAGATCTTATAGCAATTCACACAACAGCCCCGAATTCATGTCTTTGTCATCTCCTATCCTCTAGCTGCTTGTTACAAATACTACTTGCTGTCAGGATACCTCTAGAAATGAACCTCAGAGAAATCTGCACATTTATTAATTGATGTACCTAGGCTATTAACAGAAATCTTTATTTCTGTGTGCTGTGTCATGAGTTCTTTATTTTTCAGATAAAGATATTATTGAATGCAATTCCCACCTGGGTTGATTAGGCTTGCCACCTGAAATGTTGTTAAGATGAAATTAATTCACAAAATGCAGACACAAAGTCTAGTTGTATCACTCTAGAAATCCATAAGTTAAGCATGTGAAGCTTTAGAAACAATTATATGAATTTGTGGTCAAAGCAAATTAATACTGTTCTTCTGTCTTAATGGAGATTACACCTGTTGGTCAATGATAAACTTTGATAAGAAAAGTGTGGTTGAAAAGAGTCATCAAAAATACACCTTGCATGTTATGGGAATTCATGGTGACACCCTTACATGTCCCTTACAGGAAGGGGCAAAAGGTGATAAGTGGTAGTAAATACTGCTCTAATCTGCACCTAAATATTGGGCCTTTTTCTTTAAAGAAATCAGTAAACCCAGGTTTTCTAAGGCATTTAATTATCTTCCACTGATTCAATTAAAATTTTAAGAGAAACCAGGCTTGTGTACAAAGATTAAAAAAAAATGTGTAGCAAAATTAGCAGGATATGCAATGCACTTGTACTCTGGAGGTACATTACCATGCCTTCCTCATAATTAATTAATTATATTTAATTATTTGCAAGGATTCCTTTATTTTCTCTCTCCCCAGCAGAATGCTAGTGGGAATATGCAGAAACTTCCAGTATGAGTGACTTACTGCATACAAAACAACTTTTTTTTTTTTTACTGTAGTAGTTAGTGATATTTGTAGTTGTGTTCTTTTAAGAGTAGGATCACAGGTTCTCCCAGTCTCCAATGGATAAGTCATAGTTGACAGTGACTTCATGGATGATAGTGTGATAGTGCACCTACATCACCAAGAACTGAAGCCTATAACGGGAAGGAGACTGTTATTGTGTAAGGTCTCTTGGCCCAAATGGCAGCAGAATTCAATGCTAAACTGAAACATGCTCTTTCGCTTCTTGCTCAACTTCATTACAATATAATTGTCTTTGCCCTTTCCCCATATGTATAGAGTATTATTCAGTGCACAAGGAGTCCTGAAAACATGGCAAAACACATACCCAAATATGGATAAACATTATTTAATATCTTTTCCTCTAGCCAGTGCATTTGCAGGACACTCTAGTAAGGAGTATTCAGACTTATCTCCCTCTAGTGAGAATAAACGGCAATTGCACTTTTCAGTGTATTTTTTACATGATGATATTCTCTTTTGATTTCTTTATAAGACTGACTCTTGTTCAGCTTCTCCATTTCTCTGGAACCTTCCTTAACTTTCTTTCACCACTTTAGGTGGTGTTACAAATTAGTTTATTTTATAATCCATCTCAGCTTTGAATATTAATGGATCTTGTATGCAAACAATCCTGTGACTAAGAGTTTCACACCAGTATTTCTTATGAACATATGTTGTTTGTTGTGTGGTGTGGACAGAACACTGCGCATCTCTTTGTTCCCAATTCATTTAAAATGCTACCTAATTCATGATTGAAGATGTTTTCTAGACTTCTTTTTTATGGAGACTGTTTCTATCCAGCTGTTGAAGAATTAAAGTTCACCATTTGTACGATGCAATGAGGAAGGCAAAATGACTGTTGGTAGAAAGGGGGAATTAAAAAACTTTGTAGACTTAGAGAACTATACTATAACAGAGACAGTTTCTACCAATTTATTTCAATATTTCTGAACAAAATAAAATCTATGTCTGCCTTAGTTCCCTAAGGTTTTTGAACATGTACTGTGTTTCAGAGGTACAGTTATCTGCTTCCACAATTTTTAGTCGAGAAGCTTAATACTTTTATAAGTAACACTAAGTGTTTATAATACTTTTACTGTAATGTTTATGTACTAGTATGGTGTATAATGTCTGTGGTATGGAATATTCCACTGATCATTCTGTTTCTCTGTCTGTACTACTTCTCAGCTTCTATGGGAAACTGAAAAGAGTCCTTGAAAGGCATAAGCATTATTTAGCAACAACTAAACCAATGTTTATTGACATTCAATGCATTATTGACATTCCTTTCACAGCAAACACTAGAAAGAAAATTAGCTCTTTCCCAGCTGAAACCAGTACACATTGCATGCAAGGGTTTGATAAAAACTTTAGATCAAGCCCTAATATGCTCCTCTCAGTATTTGTATCAGAACTTTAAAGTAATCTGGAAAACTCTCAGTTGATCACCAAAATTCAGCAACACCTTTACAACTCTCTCAAGAAGAAAATTCTATAGCTTTGCTGGCAATGCAAATGCAATGTAAATTATGGATTAATAGAGTAGGTCAAAAATAATTCACTGATTGTCATTATTAAAAAGCAAAAGGCATCAAATTAAATCATAAGCCAATAAATTGGAATGTAACCGAACTGTGTAGATGATTGCCTTAGACACCTGAAGCATTCAAGAGAGCTAATGTGTGCTTAAAAACTCAAAAAAAGCTTTCCTCAAGAACCGATAAATAATTTTTAAAGTATCATCAATGTCCTTTCTGCATTATTTCTGTTTGAAAGTGACCAAAGCTTGTAACACTGTTATTAGTGATAGCCAGATTCTATAGCTCTGGTTTGGTCACAGCTTTTCTGTCTTCTGAGCGACAAAGTTCACCCAGCAGACTCAAGATTAAATATTTACTTATTTACTACAAAAAAAGAATACATTTTCTGTAACTTCCTGATTTTACCAAATTAACAGACTCACACAAATACGTAATTAATCAGTGTAGCTGAAGAGGTATCTTAGCTGCTTTTTATCTCTGGGCAGAAATCCAGCATCTCCACAGTAACTCACTTCAGACTAATAGTAACTCCTTAAAAATACTTAACCTTTCCCTGACTAATAATATAGCAGGTTGGAAGGGGCTATGGCCGCTTTTCAATGTGCCGCAGCCCGCCCCCAGGCGCGTCAGCCTCCCGCCCCTCGCACGATCCCCGGGTCCTTTCGGGCCTCTCCGTCTCCGGGAAGCCCCCTCTAGCTCCAGTTTAAAGCCGCAGCACTCACCGTTGCCGCTGTCCGCGTGGTCCGGGTGAAGCTCGCGCTATGGCCACTCTCAAAGCTGCCGCGGCTCGGCCGCGTGAAGCTCGCGCTATGGCCGCTTTTAAACGTGCCGCGGCTCGAGCGTCCCGCCCCCAGGGACGTCATCCTCTCGCTCCCTCTCGCGATTCCCGAGGCCTTTCGGGCCTTTCCGCCTTCCTTCGGCCTCTCCGTCTCCCGGAAGTCGCCTCTCGCTGGAGTTTAAAGCGGCAGCGCTCGGCGCTGGCCGCGTGCTCCGGTAATCACCCAACTCAGAAAAAAATCACAACAAAAAGGTCTGCTGTTTTTCAAACCTGACAGATTAAATTCAGTTCAGGTTAACATGTTTAGTATTTGCAAAACACATCGTCAAAGTGGCATTGAAAATCCAAATATATGTGTGCAAAAACAAAATCTCAATAAATTGCACATGCTCCCTAAATCATTCTACCAAATCATTCTACCATCATCACCTGCAAAACGAACTGTTGACTGTTAGTTCCAAGTCGGGGGTGGATCCAGAAATTACTGGTTGAATCGCATTGATTTTCATAGTCCAGACATGTTCCTTGTTAAAGTGTTATCAACAGCAACACTCTTCCTAATCTCACAAAATACTGTTTATTGGTTTACTTCATATAGCAGTTTTACTACATGTGAGTAATGTGTTGCTTCATTAGAGGTCATTCACCAAAACTTTCCTGATAAATAGAAGAGAGAGATTTGAATTATTTGTGCAGATTACGAAGCACGTATTTTAGGTGGATTAGTAATCTTTCATTACACATGTAGCAATAAACACCAATAATACATTTAGCATCTGAAAAAACATTAATAAGTATACCTTTCTGATTGCAGTTGCAAGTGAGAGAAAACCTGGAGCTTCCATAAAGCTGAGCTGCAAAGACGCCCAGCCAACACAATTATTAAAATTCCGAAGACATCAATTTTATCTCCTGACTTTTCTCAACCTTCCCATTTGTATTGAGCTACTCAGACTAATGTTAAAAAGATGTAGATATGCTAACTTTTCCTTAATAGTGTCCTTTCTCATAAATGTACGTTATTAGGACACTTTCCTCTCCTGGGAAGCTTTTTGTTTGATTTAACACACATATAAACCATTTTATGAATAATGTATTTGGAGCTAGATCCCCAAACACAGTTAAGAAAGGAAGTAATAAAGAGAAGGTCTGTTTCTGAAAGCATGCAAAAGGACTCCCTAAAATCATGTCCCGTCTGTTGCTGTAAATGTGCTCTCAGCTGGCAACCTCTGTCCAAAGAATAGCTGGAATAAGGTTTCTGCCATTGTTAAGCAGTAGCCAACAGAGCTGCTAAGTAAAAACCTTAAAGGGGCATGACAGATTGCTCAGTTCTCCATGTAGAGAATAATGTAATCTGCTGTGAGACATTTTACACAATCCCTCCTGCTGCTCCATCTGGGCTGCTGAGCACTGGTGGTGCACTCAATGGTGTACAAGTCAAATATGAAGTCAATTTCTGACAGCAGGATTTTTTTATGAAAAGGTGGACACCGAGGCATGCCAGCAGCATTATATTTCAGTTTCTAGTTATTCATTAAAATATTAAACTGAATTTACTTTTGAAGTCATGAGGCAGGATCCTAGAAGTGCTTTCTGAACTTGCAGAAAATGGAAAAAATGGTAGTGGTAAATTAATTTAAGCTAGTTAAAGATCGGAAACAGAATCCCTGAAAACATCAAGGTCAGGCTGGACGCAGCTCTGAGCAACTTGACCTTGTTGAAGATGTCCCTAATCATTGCAGGGATGTTGGACTAGATGACATTTTAAGTTCCCTTACAACCCAAATTATTCTATGATTCTATAATACTGTGAACTCGCCCTCCCTATATCAGTAAAACTGCTTGTAGAAGTGGTGTGTTAATAGGAATTTCTGGGATTCTTTTCCATATTTTCAAAATTACAATTCTCCTTCCAGCTATTGTATAGGAATTGAATTCTTTCTAGTAAACTAGTGAAATAGATCAGTGAAAATAATCTCAAAATAAAAGTCTGGAAAGAAGTGTTGTGTTGAACACTACCCTAAAAGATGCAAGTATACAAAAAAGTATACAAAAAAGCAATATAGAGAAATGTTATTTTCTAGTCAGTGAGAGAGGACAGAACAGCCCAAGGAGATTCATAAAGCTTCTGTGGTTACTTCCCACTAAAAGTTTTCATCAGAGTTCTGCATCATTCTGCAAGGAAATGAGGTGTCTGTTAGACACCCCTGAATTGTCTGAAAAGGACTTCCTTATCAATAACAGTTCTCTTGGAGAAGAAGCATTACTAAAATAATATATCTTTTCAAGAAAAAGAAACAATAGGACCTAGGTTATTTTTACTTGATTACCTGTCACCAGTGTGACTGTAGCTGTGCAAGCTATATTTCAGTTGAAGTGTGACTAGTGCAGTCAAATATATACCTGTTCTAAATCTGTACATGCACACATATATATATTTTTTCTATTGTTGCGTGCAAGCAGAGAAAGTTCTTGCTTGGAGCAGAGAAAAGAACAGGGTACAAGTTGACTCCCTTGGTCTTTTTACTTTTTTGTCTTTTATTTTGTTTATTTTAGCTTGTTCTTTTACTTCTGATCAGTTCAACATGTTGCATGGATCAGACCAAAAAATTACAACCTGAATTATGGAAATTAAAGACTCATCAAAGCCTATTTCAATCAATTTCAATTTTCTTTGGTTTCTGCAGTAGATGGGACAGGTTTTGTTTCTCTTTTTTTTCTGCATATAGTTATTAAAGCACTGGAAATTACTCACAGGACCTGTATCTTGTCAGTTCTCTGCTTCTCGTGTTTCCATCAGCTGGGACTTTTCAGCTCTCTTCTTCTGTCACAATCTTATATGAATCTCATATTCATCTATTGATGATTTTTTTATATACTCTGGAACTGCAGACAATAAATAACATTGTGGTCTCAGCTCTGAGTAAAAATAAACATCATAGGAATTCGATGATTACTTTGTTGCTTAATGTATGACAACTTTCAGCTAAAGACATGAAGTAGAACAAGATTTTTAAACACAATTTATTGACTAGAAGATGACAATGAAGTAATGCCTACCTTGTGATGTACCTGAGTAGAAACATTTTAGTTTTCATCACTGTGAAGTCATCTTTTAAAGAAACAAATCTACTTGAAAAGCCCAGAAATTGTGAAAACTGGCATAAAAAAAATGAAAAAAAAAAAATAATCAGCCAATATTACTCAGTAAGTTTTAGAACTGGCTCTCACTTCAGTTTTATTGTGTAACTCCTTTATTTGTTTTTGATCACTGAAAACAAGTCCATATAAACTACTACTAGAATTGTTGCTTCTACCTTTTTAAAGACGACCAATTATTACTGACATTTTAGGAAGTGAGTGTTAATTCAAGGAAGTTGTTTAAAAAAACCCAACACCATTTGGTATAAAATTGTATAAGCACTGAATATGTGTTATTCAGCAAGAAAGGCATGCTAGTCACATTACAGATTGCAAAAATTACAGATTTTCTGCCTGAAGAACTGTAATCTAGACAGATAAACATGAAGAGATGAAGGGTTGACTCAAGAGGAAATTATCTGCTTTAACTTAGTTGACACAAAGCATACTGTTTCACCAAGCATAAAGAAATGGGATAACAAACTGTAAAGTCTGTAAAACATGTTTTAAAAGTCCTATAAATCAGTAGCCCCTATTACGGAATAATGAACCCTTTAAAACCAATTATGATACATTATGTGGTATGCTATGATAAAATTTCATGTGTTATGAGGACAACAAAACCAGGAATTCACACTTAATTCCTACAGTTAAGGATATGAGACAAAATGTCAGCCTATCATGTCTGACCTTTCCTTCTCCAAGTGGCAAAGCAAAATATTATTTAATGGAAAACACATTATAGCACTTGATTTGCCATCAGAGTGGTCTCTGAAACAAAGGGTGGTCAGGAATATGTGAGCATCATAAAACCCATTAGGACATAAAAATACTTTTCGGATGGAGTCCACGTATGCAAATGTTTGCATAAGCAGAAGAAACATCTGTACAACTTGCAAGTTATATAGCACTTTGTAAGTTAAGAACGACTTTGAAATGCAGTGCTCACAGCTAGATGCTTGGATTTCACCTGTCATCTTGTGGTGACTAACTACGGGTGGTTTACAGATGAATTACTGATCAGGGATTTTTAATGGAGTCCGTTAGTGCTCAGACCCATGTGCTGAAGTTATATCAACTGTCACAAAATGACAAAAACTGGTGCCATCTTTGACTTTTTATCAAGCTAAAAAGACTACAATGACCTAAGACCTTGTTCTCATAACTATATATGGCTACAGCTGAGAAATTTGTTCAAATGAGAAATGGTCTGTGTATACTGGATCTTAATTTGTTGAAGGGGATTGAACTTGAACATATGTGTTTTCTTTATATTATGATTTTACTATATATTACTAATTTTTCTTAGATTTTTTTGTGGGATGCCTATGGATTGGGAATAAGAATTTTTCGAAAATATCTATTTCATTAAAAATGCAGTACAGGACTTTGCAGGATGAAGTTATGACACTGAAGGAAATTTATGTGAAAAGTATCACATCAACTAGAAAGAAATCCTGTTAAATTTAAATTAGCACTACATTTCTATGTGCATATGTTTATTCCATAATCTGCTTCAGAAATGTAATTATAAGCCTGACCTTAAGTTTACGAAATAAATCTGTTGTTTTGCTATTAAAGCCATCTGGTTCTGGAAGACAGGAGTGAAAAATTCCTTGAAATTGGTAAAATTAGAATTTGTTGTCCTTAAGGAAATTATGAATCAATAGGAAACATCCAGGTTGCCTGAAAAGACTGAGTACCAGAGGCCACAGCTGGGTAAGAGTCCCAGAGGCCATAGAATTGGCTAGAGGAACAGTGTGTGGGCTTGTGCCTCCGACTTCTGGTTTGCACAAAGCATCTCACTCCCCTCATCTACAAATAAACTTTAGCTAGGTATATGTTAGTGGCAGCTGACTCTTTTGAGTGGTCTGGATAGACTCCAAAAACATACCACAATAGTGACCATAATCACTTTGGGTTTTGTGCTAGCCAGCATATCTTCCAGACAAAAGGAGAATTTGATTTAAACATCAAATGTAATTACTATGTATATGTTAAATAAAAACAGTTAAGTGGCATGTGTAGTTTTGAGCTGGTGACAGGAACACAAAATATGATTTAAAAGTGAATACAAAAACATATTTTCATGCTCTACCCTTCTTGGATGATTCCTGCTCAGCATTAGCAACTCCCAGGATTAGCTATGTTCTCTGTGAATTTCTTCTACTATTGTAGCTAGAATAAAAAAACCCACAAAAATAATTCTCTCCCCCCCAATAAACAAACAAACAAAAACCCAAAAAAAGGCTAAATAGTTTAGAACTGAGAGATTAGTATTTCAAGATATACTCTACCGGACATATTTCCACTAGACATAATATAATTCTGCAGTAATTCTGTTACCTCCTGTGAAACTGTACCAGTAAGACAAGAATCGGTACTCTCACTTCAGAATCCTTGTGTTTTTATCGTTGTATCATTTCATTAGATTGTTGGCAAGTGGCAGTTGTAGTCACTCTTACGTAGCGCTTCTACACTGCTGCCAGAAACATTCTTTCTTTTTAAGTGATGCATGATGAAACACCAGTGGAAAATTAAAGTTGTCAGATGGTAAGAAGTATGTTTATATGGTATGAAGATCATGGAACATTATAGTACACAGTCTGAAGTTCTGAAATAACAGTGTTGTCTTATTTAGGAAATGCCACAAGGCAGGATATCTCCCAGACAAAAGGAGAATAACTTTTATTTGAGAGAGGAAAGAAAGAAAAATGGGAGTGATTCCCAAATTAAATACAAAGTGATGCAATGTAAAACTCTGCATGTGACATATGTATCTGTGCTTCATTTTAGCAGAAAGAAAACAGATTTTTTATGTCATAACCTCTGTTCTTTTGTTGTATATGCCAGACCTGTGCAAGCATCTTAAATATCCAAGAAAATCTCAAATAACATTGAGTTCCAATGCTTAGGCAACTAAATAACATTCCAGATTGTCAAAAGTCACCTCTTAAGCTCCTATGGGAAACTAAAGGGAAAAAAGGCATCTGAGCAATGCACTGGACCCACGCATGCATATACTAGCTCCAAATAAGCAGAAAGATATGAAGATGTAGTAATAACTTCTGATAGTAATTTCTAGTCAGTTTGTGTCCAAGTAATGTGTAGTCTAGTCAAGCAAAACTATTTGCATTTCTGAAAAATGGAAGCTGGCCATTACGTGTTCTGAAAATCAGTACTTCCAATCATCCATAGATCTTAATTTTAGTTCAGAAAGTTCATTATATTTTCCTGTCAGTTATAGCAATATATACCGACTTCTGCAAGGAAGTTACATCTGATTTACATGGGTATAGCTGATGTTAGATTTGCAAAATTAGAAGGAAAATCAAGTGAAGTGACAAAACACAAGTGTGGGGTGAAGTCAATTCTAAATGGGGTCAGCCTGACCCCTTGGGAATCGTAGCCAAGAGTCACTTCTGTTCCAACACATACATTCAGCTCACGCTAAAGGTAAGTTGCAGTAATATCTAGTACATTTGTGCCGCTTAACATCTATTTGACCAACTTTTAGTCAGCTCACCCTATTGATTAAAATGACAGTTCTGCAAATTGTCCTAACAGGAAAGTGGGGGTAGGTTAAAACTGGGCCAATCAGTTAATTTAAAAATTGTTTTTAAAAAAATTCTTAATTCTCTAAAGTGGAAGAATCTACATTACTTGAAGTGGTCATCTCAAGACTTAATACTTTTAAAAGTAACATGCTACAACTCAAGGGGGCCTTGAAATAGAAATAACCAGTTAAATATTTATGGTCAAATACACTTACCCAAAGAGATCAGATCATGTTATATTGAAGTCCACAATTGGTATTCATATTTATATGATGGTATTTCTATTTTTATGATGTGGCAAGTAGAGATAACATGTAACTGAATGAGTGTACATGTAAAATCTATTTTCAAGCACCTATTAGTTTATTTTTCGGAGCCATAACAAAGTTGAAATACTTTAATCAGAGGGATGAAAATACAATGTAACTTTATGGAAAATTCCTCAAAGTGTCTGGAAAAAGTCAGGCATTTCTGAAGACTTACAAAAGATTACTGGTCTTCCTCTCTCCATTACTTTCTTCAATATTACCACTTCATCACGTGTCCAGAAAACTAGGATCTCTAACTTGTATTTAACCTTATACAGGGAGTTCTGTGAAATTATTGTTGAAATTTAGCCCACTGGATCTACTTAGTGTGTTCATTACTAACTTACTTCTCCCCAATTTTTCCATGGCCATATCATTATTCTTTCTTGGTATTTTAAACAGGAGAAAAATGAAAAGCAGTAAAATTGCTTATTTTAGGAAAGAAGAGAAAAAATATACTTTTTTTTTTTCTGAACATCCATCATCAGGTACCACTTTAAGGACTAAAAATTTCTAAGACAGAAAAAAACCCAAACCCTTAACAAAATCTAAACAACTCCATATAGATGATACAATCCTATTTGATCTCTAGTTAAAATGTTACTTTCCTAAATAGTTTCTGCTAACTAGTTGTTGGCGTCAGTGTAACCCATATTTTATTACTAAATCAGTATTTTGGCAAAGGGAATTGTCTTAAGGAGTAGTTGATGGAAAAAAAAATCCTCTGGATTTATCTTGTATTGGTTTTCTTTCAACTGCCTTGGATTCTCCCCTTCCTTGCCCCGATATCCTCCTGCAACTATTCTACTAGTTTCTTGTTGGTTTTGAATTAAATTCTTAAAAACCTCCTGTCATAGGGAGATTTTTGAACACACATCATATACTCCAGAATTTTTTCAAGATCTAGTGTTAAGGATAAAACTTTTGAAAAGAAGTTTTTTGTATATTAAAATGAAGAGGTTTTCTGCTTAATGTATACAAAGCCAATGGCACAGATCTTTTTTTCATGTGTTGCAAGCTTCTCCAAAACTGGGCAATGAAACTCAGCTTTAAGGGAAATCCAGGGAAGATGAATTTTTCTTAGCTGCTGGGCAGCTGGCTTAGCAGTCATCTTGTGTTTGTACATGTTTCTTAACTGAAGTGGTGTCTGGGGACTTCTTCACAAAGATTACTCTCCAGTTAACGCTGTTGGGAAGACTGCTGGAAATGCTGCTAACATTATCAGAGACATTGCAAATATTTGAGGGCCAGAGGGGTCAGACCTTCTTATTGAAGGAATGATTTTCATTGAACTGTAAACATTTTTCAATTCATGTGAATGGTAACCTGCTGAACAATGCAACAGATAATCTCTTTCTTTCCCTAAGACAAACAGCTATATTTCGACCTCATACTTTGTAAGGAGATGATGCAAAATAATTTTAATTCCCTACTAGAAAACAAAAAGTAGAAACCACAGATTTCAATTAGGAAGTTTAGTAAAAGATTTTAGCTTTTCAAAGTCAGCAAAATTTGAATACAAATCCTACAAACTTTCTAAAGTTTGTAGTTTCTTTCTAAAACGCTTGTATTAACACTTTGCTAAAATAGCAATTTTTTCCACATTGTTTAATATAATATTCAAATAAATAGATATGAATGAAAACAAGAAAGACATAAATAACCAAGCATTTGATCATCAAAATGATTAGGTGTTTGGGGATTTTGGGGGGGATTTTTTTGCAGTTTATTTGATTTTGTTTGTGATTTGGTTTGGTGTTTTTATAAATGAAGATTACAAGACACTTTGTTTTTTGCAAGTCATTTGTTTGCTCTCTATTTACTCAATTTCAGTTTTCAGTAAAGGGGAATAAAAATGGAAGAAAAAGCTCCTTTTTTTTCAGTATTTCAGTTTTTCAGTATTTGTCCTAACTGGACAGATCCCTTTAAATAACTTACATTTCCTTGGAAAAGACTGGAGAGTCCATGACACATTTGAGGAAACTTTTCAATCAAAATGTAGGCTAAATTTACATTGTGTCCTGCCATAACCAGTTGGCTCTCAGGCGAAAGAACAAATTAATAACTTATGCTGTGTTATGAAACAACTGTACTTTTAGGTTATAAGTTTCTAATGCAACTTATATAACTTTTATATATATATATATATATAACTTCTTATATATTAGAAACGTATATAAGTTTCTAATGCAACTTATATAAATCACCAGGCTAATATCTGGCTATACATAATGCAAAGTCTGCAGTCAATTAGTCTTCATGAAAAAAAAATTGCTTTTTGTAGCAGAATCAAATTTGGAAACCAGACTGATGATTAACATGTGAATGACCTCTTGAATACCAAAAAGGACAGGAGAGTTAAGTAAGTTCAAATTTAAAAACATCCTTTTTATCTGAACTTTGAAATGATGAGATGTTGTGAATAACTGCTTATTGCTGTGAGTCATATAGACTATTTGTTGTAAAATCATGCAAAAGAAAAGAAGTAAATCCATATTAAACATTTTGTGGCTGATTCTTTTTTTTCCTTTGCCATGTGTTTCCTCTCTCTACAGACTAGTAGAAGAGCAAAACAAGGGTATAACAGACTACCTTCTTGATAAATAACTTTGAAGGTGTGCACATCGTTCCAACAAGTGGAAGGTAATGGCATAAGGCCTTGTGTACTTAATTTCTTCCTTAGTTTACATTCATCTTATATTTGGATTTGCCGACGGAGGATAAAGGAAGTTTCCACTAGTCTGTAAGGGTATAATAAGGCCAGTCTTTCACTTGTGAGAGTATCTTTATCCTTGCTATTCCTCTACAGACCACATTTGAGTATTTGTGATGAGTTATAGAAATGGCAGGTTAATTATAATAAGGCTTGATATCTTTGTGCACAAAGCAACTCTGGAACTCTGTTACTAGAAGGAAAAGATGAATGAAATGTAACCTTCCTCTTGAAACCAATGCACAGTGTGTGCCCAGCATGCAGATACATGCAGGAAATGTGCACAAAGTGATTTTTTAAATTATTTTTTTCTCCATAACATCTCTAAAGTAACACTTTAGCAAAGCAATTCTAATATTTAACAGCTTTTACACTGTCTGCTGGACATCTGAGTTGAACTTAGGTGCAATGGAAAACATGCAGTTTCAAAAATGGTTCCTTCCTCAAAAATGTTTCCACTGCCTCACACTGCAAAATCTTACACGGTAGACAGCAAAGCTTTTGTGTGGTTGAGATCTATGAAAGAGAGGTGTTGAAACTCCTGAATCCCAGAAGGACCCTCATCTGTCAAGGGTTCTTTGAACATGTCTAACAAACACAGACAGCATCGATTTTCATATAAAGCGCAGCAGCCACTTCCACCTCCATTCAAAACCACTTTCTGCTCCTTCAGGTTATTTCTGCTTTTTGTCCAATGACTCTGACGCAAAATGCATAAGCAGTGTTGTGAGCAGAATTAAGTTTTGCTTTTGCTCAACAGAATGCAGAATACTTCATTCTTTAGCCTTCTCCTCATCTTTGCTTACTTGCATTCCTCATTACGCATATCAACTTCAAGAGGAGGAAGAAGAATATGGAAGAGTATGCGCTCCATCGTCTTCTTTCTGTATTACGTCTGCTGCTTGAACAATAGTGCCCAAATGCTTGCAAATGGGAGACCAGATTTGAAACTGAGGAACTCTACTATCTTTTCTTCAGTGTTTTTGTACAGTCAACTTGGTTTTTGCCTGGAAGAGGACCACTGTCTCAGGCATTTGTACACCTTATTAAAGTGAATTTTTTTCCTTAGTAAAGGATCCATCAACTTGAAGCAGAATCTGTGCAGCCTGGCTTTAGCTTCAGGACTGTGTTCTGGGACTTAGCATATCTGCCTGAGCGGGCAGCTTTCTGCCTGAGCTCCCCTATCAAAGAGTTCAGGCTCTTTGTATGCAGCCAATTGAAAGCCCAGGCAACTCACCTATTTGAAGTTGCTTCTTAGAAGAACATAATATGTTGCCATTGACTAAATAGATAGGCCAGTTAATTAAAGAAGGTGGTCTGTCTTGTCCAGAAAGAGTTAGATGCTTTATTTTTAGGTGTTGCAATGCCAAAGATAGTTGCCTAGAGCATATAGTCTTGCTGTTAAACTCTGCTGACTTTCAAAATCTGCAATGTTTATTCTGAAGACCATTTATGCACAGTGGGTGTTGTGATCACTAACAGACATATCTACCTGTCTGCAGGCATCTTGGCACTTTAACTGTGAACTGAGAAGCCAGTCCTACTGTTTGCAGAGCTCTATAATTGAATTAGTGAACCTTATTTTGTAACACAGAACTGTTCCCACTGAAACATTCAAACATCAGCAGCTCATACATAAATTATTCACTCCTACACAAAGCTACAAGGCTAAAGGTACCATTTCCAGGACATCTAAATGATGTAGAATGTGTCTACAGAGAAATGTTGTGAAAAATAACCCGAGCTGTCTCTGGCAAAGACTGCTTCAGCAAATAGCATAGTTGAATTAATATTCTAGCTAGTAAGAGTTGTTTTCCAGCATTGAATGGATGCTGCAGATCCACCCATACTGCTTCCATACCTAAGCTTAGAATTTCTGTGTGATATGGGATTGTATCATGTGGAAATGACAGCCTGGGTCAGTGTTAGCTTAAAGATCAATGCATTGCATCCCACCGTGACATAGAGACTTGGACAGACTTGAAGCCCTCTTCACTAGCTAAGTCCTGTGAACAAGAGGCATGGTTTGACTTCATCTGTTGTCAGCCAAGACTATCAATCTTTGGTGATTTCCCAGAGATCTAACAGTTTTTCAGTATATCCAATCTACTGAGAAAGAGACATTCTGCCTTTGTAGAGTGTAACTAAAGAGACATTCTCCAATAATGACTACTGATAAGATCAAACATAAATGTAGCTCAGCACTTCACATCCTGAAGATTTTGACAGTTATGGGAAGCATTGTCTCTATTCTTTCTGCTAAACACTTATAAATACCTCTCTTATAAATACCTTAAACTTTGCCAGTGCATGTGTCTAGAAGTTTTACTACCATGGTATAGGATACTGAAAAATTGTTCTGAGTATTGGGACCATCTTGGCCTAAAGTCATATACTGTCAGCATTCAGTTAAGCTCAAAACATGAATGTTTTGGTGGGTTTTTTTTGTGAAACTGCGGTGTTTCAAATATTTCTCAGAAAAGTCTAGATTTTAGGTTTTTGTCAACTTAGGTTGATATACCCCAGAAATTACACATATAATGTGTGTATAACCATTCTGCTTAGATATATACCTTGGCTAGGAAGTTCTAGAGATCTGCTTCCTGCGGCCAAGATAGTAAGGATTCTTTTTGTTATCCAACAAGAATTTATTTTTTTATTGTTCTGTTATCTTACTGACAATGATAAACATAATGTTAGTTATTTTCCATTTGTATTTAATTTACTGATAATCTAACTAGGAAATTATGTTTCATTAATTTCTAGTGTAATAGTTATGACCTGACTTTTCAAAAATTTAAATTTAGAAAGAGGTGTTTATATGTCACAATGAAGGTGGAGATAGCCAGCTATGTCTGAATAAACATTAAGCATAGCAGACTATACACTATGGGGCAAATGGCATTGCATGTGGCCTGCCTAGTCTTTCTGAAAATCTGTTTCTACCTTTTTCACCGAAAACTTAATTTGTCACGAAGAGTAAACCGAGTAGCGTTTGTTTGTAATTGGTCTTGAAACCTTCTATTCTAAAGCTAAGGCAGTAAATTCTCGAGGGGTACAAGTCCTAATCATATTCTGAGAATAAAAACATCACATTGACAAACATGGCTTTTTAATTCTTTTTTTTTTTTTTTTCAGAAATGCTGCTTTAGAAGGTCCTGAAATAGACATTGTTAAGTTTGACAGCAAGGTGACTGTAGAGTGAGATATAAAATAAGTTCCACCAAATAGATTTACCTTTAAAAATCTTAATCCAGATGGTTTATCATAAATTTATAAAGAAAGCTTCCATTTATGTGAATCTGTAACCCTAACAGCAATGTTCTGCCTGTCTGTAGTAAATCTAGGTGACCTTTCCTTTCATTCTCAAAGTTTTCTCCAGAATGACAAAAGCAGTTCAGTATGCCCCAATACAGAAGGCATTGCCAGTCTAAGCATGAAAAAGTGAGATCTCTTTCCTTGTTTTGTTCCCTGCTTGTCTTCTACACTTTTTTGCAAAAAAAAACCAAAAAAGAAAATACAATCATTTAGCTATAAATTCTGATGTTTTAATATTTTTGGATTGTTCTTTTTTCACAACTAGAAGGACAAACTAGAATTTCAAACCCTTAACGCAGAAATTCCAAAATATTCATTTGATGATATTCAATGTCAAATCATCTAATTTCAATAGTTATTTTTATATTATAAAATTGCTTCAATAACTCCAAAATACTATAGCTATTATAGATCTTATGTATCCACAATATTATATAATGTCAAATATAGTCTGAAACATACATTTAAACTAAATAGACCTGAAAGAAAATCTCTTTATCTCATTGAACAAATTTATTTAACATTGAAATGAAACACAGAAGTGACAACAATAAATTTTGACACTTTTTCCATGAAAAGAAAAAAAACCAATACACTTTTATGATGCTTTTCTGTCTTCCATTTTCCAAGGAAAACAATCTGGAGAAAATATTTTGTCAGCTTTAATTTCAGATTTCTTTTCACCAAGCAGTACTGTCAGTTACCACCCTGTTTCAATTTGTTTTCAGTTATCTGTGTTACAGGTAGCTCTATATGAGTTGGCTGATTGTAAACCTGTGAACCTGCTGGCCTAACCTATGAAATGTATGTCTCATTACATGGGCTTTCCATATTTTATGTGTTGGTAGGTGCTCTGGCCTGTCTTCAGAATTCAGTTTCCAAGGTTGTCACACACAGAAATGCCAGGAAGAAGGCAGTGTTTTACTGTTAATGGGCCTGAACGTAGAGAGAATTTGCAGGGAAACTCTACAGCAACATACTGACATGGTTATTCTTTCATCATGTTGCCAGAATTTGTCTTGTTACATGATAACCAACTAACTGTGCTAATCCCATACTGGCACCCGACTCATGGGGCCAGATGTAAATTAATATGCTCTTATGTTAGATTAGCAGTTTAATTAAAACAACAACAACAGCAGTTTTGCTGCGTCTTAGGACACTGCAAACATCCCTGATGCTGCAAAGTTGTACATCAGGAAATGTGTCAGAACCATTGTTACTGAGCATCATCTTGTTAGATGTTAGACTCTTGCATGAAATGAACATTAACTGAACTGGTAATTCTCAAACTTTAAAATACTACATCTTTTTTCTTGTCAGGTTCCTACTGTTTTAAACATGTTTTATTCTTTTTCTCAGTATCCATTTTACATTGTATTTCTTTTTGTCCTCTTTTTTTCTTGTCCCTTCAGAACTATTAGGGGCTTTCAAAATTACACATTCTGGTCCAAAATAATGCTTTTGATAAGATTTCTGTTTTTGGTAAACTTTGTTTTGAGAATATTGAGGGACAGCAAATAAAATGAGACTGAAAGTTACCTTTCAAAAATCTATGGATTAGTTTATGGGCTTGAATAGACACTTTTCAATGTATTCAATGATTTCTTACCTTGATCCCACCAGACAGTTCACCCACCTGTTCTTGTAGAATGGGTTTCCAGATTGCTAGATTTAATTGTTCATTTCAGAATAATTATGACAGAGAACAATTCTGAAAGCACACATGTTCCCCTGCAGCCTGAAATTCTGCATATGCATTCTTATCTACACTTAGTGGCACTGGTAGTAATTTGAAATTTAAATGGAGACAAAGGTATCTTCCAGGTTTTTCATGGCCACATGGGAAACAATTTTGCTTATTAGGTGGAACCCTAGATAGATAGAACAGAGGTTGTAAAATTGTCTTAAGGTAAAGAGGATTGAAAAACGCTATATGCCAAAAGCTACATTATAAAATTATTTAAATATGCTTATTTAAAAATGATATTTATATTCAATGGTGCCACTGAACCCTACTCAAAAACTCCTCTGTGTTTTAGGGTCACTTAAAAAAAATTAACAAATGGAATATATCTAAATCTCTGTAGGATTATAGAAGGTTAAGATGACACTTTACAATTATAAATGCAGGGTAAGGAGATTTGCAACTTGGAAGACATAAAAGAGTTTCATTACATACTCAAATTTTCTATTTAACTATTCAGTATGGGCTACATCTTCTCTTTTGATGTCAATGTGATAAAAGATTTATATTATAAAAAGTGTGTACAAAGCATGGTCTCTAGTGAGATAGAAAAGCCAAAGGATTTGTTTCTTGGCATAACTTTAAATGTCATCAGTTAATTTTAAGGGATACATTTGCCAATATGTATTAATTCCTACACTATTACCAACAAAAATTATAAAATTATTTGGGTGACATATGGAGACAAAAAGCACAAATAAATGTAACTCATTCAAATGAAAATCAGGCTATTGAAAACCCTGTGGAAGTCTGCTTTACACTGTGAAATCCCTAACAAAATATATACATGACGCTGACTAACGTACACACTTTAAATACGAAAAGACATTTTGTCCCAAATGGCTTCTGTAGGGATTTAAGATGTTTTTTACTTTTAAAATCCTATGTCAGTTTCTGTTTTCAACCCTTGATTGGATTCTAGTGTAACCCAAATGTTAAGATTAATCTAAATATATATTTGAATAATGACGGTTGTGCTTTCCTTTGAATCATTGTATTCTAACAGTGTATTCTCAGAATAGATTGTGTAAAACAGGCAATGGAAATATTTTGTAATGATTGCCAGGATTATTGGACCCTCTTTATACCCATTTTTCATGCTGAATGCCTTATGATGTCAATACAAGATGTTTTGTTCCTTTTGTACTATAAGAGAGATTTATGTTGTATTTTTATGCAGTTTATATGTAGATTCAAGCAGAAAGAAAAGCCATGTGTTTGATTTGCAGCTTGAGTAGCAACATTGCTTTGTGATACTAATTACTCTGACAAAGCTTTCCTTGTCTGTCATTCTTCTAAATGCATTTATTTGTGTTGTTCTGAATTAATGATTATATCCCTTGTCATAATCTCTAGGAAGTGACGCAATCTTGAAATCTTATTCTGCAGTATTAGTATCCATTTCTATTTTTTCCAGAGTGTGATGACTACAAAAATTGAGCGTTTGCGATTCATTTCTTACGGAACTCTAGTGCACACATTAACTCAGTGTAAACCAGGGCAAACATATTTCCCATTTTCTTACTTAATAATCTTTCCCTGAACAGTAGACGACCAAATAATTTTATTTAAATAATTCTATGTACATATGTGTATATATATTACAGATGTAAACTGATGATTATTAGTCTCCTCTTGATTTTGTTTTCTTTATTGTTAGCATATACACAAATTTTTATATAAGAAAATTACTATTTCTCACCAGAAACATTTGCTTCCACCATATCACAGTGTTGATGACTCTCACTTAGTAAACTGGTACTCATATTTTTTTTTCTGACTGTTCAGGGAATACTTTACTAACTAGCCACTAGTTTAAACTTGGCTCCAATCTTTTCCCATGGGCTTCTTTGTGGTGCTTTTCTCTACAGTCTGAGTGTTCAAAATGCAATTTGAGTTATAATCACAAAAACTATGTCAACTGTGTTAAATATCAACTAATTTTGACTACATACATAGAAAAATGTAGTATTCTCTATATTGAGATTACTGTTCCCATTTATCATGTGATTTAAAGATAATATAAAAATACATATACACGAATTAAAAATTGATATCTAAAACCAGTTTAAAATAAGGAAGGGGATGGTGGTTTTTTATGTAAAGGGAATTTCAAATATATGTCCTTAATGTGAATACAAGATTTTCCAATTAATTTAAATTCCTGTTGGTAATACAGAAGAAGTCTTCCTTGAGGCATCAAATCTCAGGTGCCTTTTGCTCCTTCTGAACACCTTCAGCTGCATTTTTCTGACAAATGATCCAAAGACATTAACAAATGCATATTTTTTAGATATTTTGGATGTATCAAATAATTCTTAAGTTTTGCTTGTACTGATGAGATTCTCTAATTAACTAAGGTCTTTGTGGTTTAACCTCACATTAGACTGGATACAACATTAACTGAGAAAAGAATAAATATTTTCTTAAAACTCTAACATATTTACTACAGCACAATTTATATTTTTTACAGCTTCAGATTACTTAGACTTGGATTTAACTCTGCATCTTTATTAAGTGAAATAAGTACTTTAAAAACCAATTAATATTTAATTAAGGTAGATTTTCCATTATTAATTCTTAATTGAACGCTTGTATGAGACATGTACTGTAAATAAGTTTTTCTAATACAGACCTTGACTCCCAAAACATAGGCATTCAGTTTTCTTGAGAGAAAGGGAAAATGTATATGTGGAGAAGAACAAATACAGAAAAGCAAGAAGGTAAATGATGACAAAGAAAGGAGGATGTGAGAAATTAATGTATGTTTGTAAAATAGAAGCTTAATTTACAGATATAATCCTTTACCAGCTTTCTCCCTGAAGACAGCTGAGGAATACCTCTCTCCTAAGACAGCTGAGATAAAAGGAAGTGGAAAACTAAAGCGTTTTCATTTGAATTGAATGATGTGAAAAATACCTGTGAAAAATGCTTCGTCTTTATTCATGCTTCATATAACATAGGGTTACAAGGCCATTCCTCATCCATCATTCTTTGCACCACAGCCCACTGCATTGCTAATTGCTCATCAGAGCAAGAGAAGGAAAAAGTAGGTTTGTTTGCAAGATGCTGTGAAATACAATTCATGCCTCACACAAACAACTTCAGGCAGAAACAGTATGGCTGGAGGCCTACTTTTTGTTGATAGATCACAGAGGTTGGCGGATTACTTCTTTCTCCTTGTGTGAAAGGCAGGAGCCTTTCCTAACAGAAATCAAGGTGGAATAAAATAGAATTTATGTTTTTTAATTTATTTACTGCACTAAATCTTTCTTTCCTCTGTTCTAAGCAAGTACCCCTGCCACTTTAACATCTAACATGAATCCAGATAGACTTTTTGTATGCATTCTGTCGCTTCACAAGTCCATGAGAAATATTTCTATATAGAACAATCTTTATCCAAGCAGCTGCTCGCTGTAATCTCTTTTCTTCCTTGAGACAGCACTTAATCTAAACTGATGACAAGAATGAAGGACAACCTTGCACCTTGAACAATGCAGAATTAGTTTTTCCTTTCCCTGTGGTGAACATGGAAGTGAACTCTTTCTGGAGAATTTGGTTCCAGAAACTGAGGCTTTTGGGAGGCTTCTCAATAAACTTTGTGGTTGGCCAGCAGTCCACATAAAAAGAATGAAAAAAATGCCAATGCTGCTTTTTCTTTCTCAAGTGTGTGAGAATGAAGTCTCTGAATGGCATTTTTAAGACAAACATAAAATGTTGTGATGCCTGCAGGACTTCCTTTTATAAAGCCTAAAGGATTCTGTTGGTATATTTCTTTATTCCACAGTCTTTATAATAGAAATTTTGTGAACATGAAACCTCTCTTTTCAGATGATAGTTACTTTAATAGTGAATTGACTTCTGCAAGTGTTGAGCTTAGTAATGGAAATGCCCTCCAGTTCTCCCTACTTATTTCAAGATTATATTTAATAAAAAAATCTATGTATAATGAAAACCTTTGTCACATAAGTAGGCTACTGTAAAAAAATCAAGACATGCCTGTCCTGTCAGCTGTCATTTTCATGAAGAAGAGATACACGTATATTTGTAACATGCTTTCTGAACCGTTTAGCTGCACTAAATGTATACATATGGAATTCAGGGATTTAGAGGCTTTTGTATTAATTGAATTGGTGTCTTTAAAAGACTGATAAATCATTCTGTTTTCATTCTTCAAAATGAGACTTTACTGGACGGACGATTCATTAACAATACATATCGTCAGTTTGCATTATTATTGACCATTATCATTACATATTCCAATGATGAGTTCTTAATAAGCTTATTCTGCATTAGCTTGGAATATACAATATTGTGGAGGTAATGCAATATACATGGTATTCGTGGCTCTTGATGGCCTTATTCACACAAGTTTGAGGAGAGTTGAGAGCTCCTTGATATGGGCAGCTTATTTCTTCCCCATTTTTTCTTGCTCATTCTCTGTGTTTTATGTTCCTCTCCCCACTCCCCGGAAGAAAAAGTATGATTTCATCTGCTATGATACAGTTCATCCCATTTTTAGAACTAGCTCTGGTTTCACCCGGTATGTTTCCTGTTGAATATGCAGGATAAATCTGATTTCCACAGATTTCCACAGGCCTTTCCTGCCTAATCTTTATCCTTTGTGTCTTATCTTGCAGATACTACTACTTGCAAGTTGACCAGTACACGATTTGTACAACTATTACGAATTCAGCCCTTGGTGGTTAGAGATTAATTAATTATTTATGCTCAGTTGACTTAACAAATGTATATTGTTGCTGATTATGATGCTAAAACTATTTTTCATGGCTTTATTTTACCCCAGTAGACACCTAAGCATCACATATATACATTCAGTGTACATTTTTTATAAGGAAGCCTCCCCTGAGGATCCGGTTTAGAGTACTGAAATAAATGTGATCCCGTGGAATCACAGAATTGTCAGAGTTGGAAGGGACATCTAGAAATCATCTAATCCAACTCCCCTGCTAAAGCAGGATTGCCTAGAGAACATTGCTCAGGGATGCATCCAGGCGGGTCTTGAAAATCTCCAGAGAAGGGATGCCATGACCTCTCTAGGCAGACTGTTCCAGGGCTCTGTCATCCTCACTGTAAAGAAGTTTTTCCTAATATTTGAATGGAACTTCCTGTGTTCCAGCTTGTGTCCACTGCCCCTCATCCTATCACTGGAAACAACTGAAAAGAATCCAACTTCATCATCCTTCAACCCACTTTTTAGGTACTTATAAACATAGATTAGGTCTCCCCTCAGCCTTCTCTTCTCCAGGCTAGAGAGCCCCAGCTCTAAGCCTTTCCTTGTGAGGGAGGTGAATCTCCATAATTCCAAGTATCCAAGATCTGATACTACTCATTTAACATTTGTCATACATATATTTAATTACCGAACTGAAAAAGACTCTCAAACTAGTACAGCTTTAATATGTATTAATGCGGAGACTAAACTGAGATTTTATAAGAGGCAAGGTGTGAAGTATTTTGCTTTTTTCTTTATTATTACCATTTCTTTTTTGACTGTGTAGGTCCTTCACTCTTAATGTTCAAACAAAATAGCGTGTTTATTGTGGTTTCTATATCATGCTGTTGTACCAGTTGTTTTAATCCTCTTTTCTTGAAACCTGTAAATCAATGAAACAGAAAAGATCATGAGTCCAAGGGCCATTTTATTGAAAAAAAACCACTTTATGTAGCAGAAATTTTGTACAAAATCCACATTATAGAAAATATTAATCTCTTAAAGGTGTCTTGATTCTTAAGAAGTACAAGAATACTATCTACTCAATGTGAAAAAATAAAGGTCGGTCACTGAAATTTTGTTACAAAATTTTGTAAAATAAATGATAAAACAGACATGCTCAAGTCTCTTTTCAAAAAAAAAAAAACCCAACAAAAACAAACCAACAACCAAGCAATCAAATGTACCTGATCTTAATATTCATCAAATTAACATCACGGGGAAATGTGAAAAAAAACCCCATATAATTTTAGAGATTCTTTAGAGTGTCATCCTCAAAACTTAAATATTAATTAGTATAATCAATTACCAGAAAAATAACTAATCTATTTAATCTCTTAATTAAATGAAATAATTCACCACTTTTATAATGGGGCTTAAAAGGATCATCTTTGCACAAACAGATTTATTTTTAATTTAATTTTATAATATCTGAAACTTCCTTTTCTTACTTAGATAAAGGGCTGTACCTACCTATATTTTTGGATGAATGGTAAATTCTAGTTTTCATCAATTAAATTCTATCTCTAGGCTTCTGAAGAACAACCTCACTGTCATTTTATTTCTATTTTTTTACAGTAAAACTTTGTCCACAAGGAGACTGCTCTTCCAGTCTTCTTGGACAATTTTTCAGGAAATAGAAAAAACTTTGATCTTAGTATTTATTTATCTCAAAAAAACAGAAATAATATGCTACCCAGATCTCATATTCCAGCTGACATAACCAGCAATGATTATTTGCTGTCTTCAGTGTAAAAATTGCCTATTTAGAAGTGATTTGATATAGTCCATATTGATAAAATAAACTTTTGGTCATCCAAAAGAAGACTTTTTTTTGGAATATACTTAAGTGAGATTCTGGGTGAAAAATGATATTAAATTGGTGAGGAGAATGAATGTCTGCAGGGTGACAATTCAATGTCTCTACTGTAGGTGCCAGAGAGCTCGTCTATATGTGGTTACCACATTAAAAAATTTAATCTCTTCCACTAAATTGCTTCAAAAAGACCGTGAAATTCATTGGGTTGCATAAGATATACACCAGACACTGAGTACTTTAAAAGAGCAAATATACCAGGCATGAAGGAAGTTGTGATAAAAATGCAATTGAGGTGTAAATGAGGTGTTCATCTAAAGGCATTCTATAGCAAAATTCTCCCTTCTGTAAAAATGCACTTCAGCAGCTAACATACAGAGCAAACCCAAACCGAACAAACAAAACAATGGACAACTGGAAGCACAAACCAAAAGTTTCAGTTAACTTATGCTGGCTTGAACAGGTTTGAAATCATCTGTAATCTATTTATGTGAAGTAAAGGCCAAAGGGGTATTTGAAAAGGAAAAGTAGTTATATGCTTGGCTCTTTGTTGAACTTAATTATCTTGTTGGTGGAAAACGATTTTTAGCAGTAAGGAATTATAAACTCATGAAGTTTTGCCATTAATACAAACAAATATTTTAATTGCAGACTTCTGCCATTCAAAAGGCAGACAACAGTGGTTATACATTCTGGAGGATTTAAGCAACTTGTCAGACACAGTCAGAAAGATAGTTCTCTTTTTTTAAAGATCACTGGAACATTACCTTTTAAACTAACTAATATTTTTTTTAAGTTCAAAATATACCAAAGATTTTCAAGGTCTTTAAAAACTCTTAAAATAGAATATCAACAACTGTCAGTCATAATAGAAAGTATCAGGACATCTCAGGAAGTCAAAAGAAGAGTGAAAAATTAAAAGCCTGTTTTCAAAAATCCTTTTGTGACTTTCCTGCCAGATAGTCATGCCAGACTTTCCTATCACAAAAACAAAAGCAGTATGTCTACCAAACTAGAGGAAAAAAAAAAAAAAAAGAACCAACAGAAACCACCAACAATTCTATTACTTGTATATGAACAGATTTCATATCTGTAAGGTAAGGACAATAAGCTTATTTTATAAGCTAAGACTGTTACAGAAATCTGTGCTGAGAAAATGAAAAGATAATGGAGCTGATATTGAAAATAACTGAGACCTAAAATAGGTGTTCTTCTCTTTGCTAGCTATTACTCGAGAATAAAGTAAAATGGCACTATATTAAGCGAGCAACTGCTCTCTGATAGCATCTAAGTTTCGGAAGGCAACACTCAACAGAACTTTCCATGCAGCACTTTATTATTAGTCTCCCTCCTAAGTTCATTCTTTTCAGCAAGCAACTGGGCAGCTGAAAAAGAATTCCAAAAATAACTTCAAAAGAATCAACCATCCACTTCAGACCCTTATTATCACTGTGAAATTACATTTTGTCAGGCATTAACTAATAATATGAAAGAGGTTTTATAATTTATTTCCATACAATAACTTCATGTATATAGAAATGTGTTTTTTATGATTTATTAAAATATTTTCCTACATACTTAGATTTGATATTCCTGGAGAGGAAGACTCTCCAGGAGTAAACAAAGAGAGATAAGAATGATATCTACTTAGAAATTGAAGATTCTCTATATTAAATGCATGCCTTAAGATGCAATTCATATCCATTTGAAATACCTGAGTTAAATGTTTGCTTAAGTTTTACGAGATTTCACTGAGTACTCATTTTGACCAGATACTCTTCCCATCCTTTCTTAATACTTATAGTGACCCCTGAAACATTTCACAAGTTTCTCCATGTTCTCCATAAAACTGCTTTACCAAACTACGAGATATTGGGACACAGCTATATACTCTTTTTTACTATAACATATTTAGTTTTAACTTACCTGGAAAAGAAAGCCTACATCAAGGAAGATTCACTCTTAAAATGAGATGGCTACTAGAAACCCTCTCTGGAGAGCAATACAGAAGCAATTTTAGCTGTAATAAGAAATGCAAGTATTTGGTTTCTTTTATCATAGTCCTTTGCTCTTTATATAGAGAGCAATCATAATTAATTGTTATGATTATTTTGAAGTCAGGGTGATACATTTGGGACACCTCAAATGTTACTTAAACCCAGAGCTTTTTTTTAAGTTGTATCCATTGCCTCTTTTCCTGTCAGTACAGAGAAGAGTCTGTCTCCTTCATTGTCATTCCTACTCATCAGGTGTTTATGCATCGTAATAAGATCATCCCTGAGATTTTTCTTCTCCAGACTGAAAATTCCCAGCTCTCTCAGTGTTTTTTCATGGTAAAGATGTTCTAATTCCTTAATCATTTTTGTTACCCTGCACTGGACTTGCTACATCTTCCTTGTACTGGGGAAACCATAACTGGACAGAGTATACCAGTTGATTCCATGTGTCTAACTGGAAAAAGATAAGAAATTCCTTAGTTCTAACAGAAATGTAAAAAAATATTTTTTAGGTAAATACAGTATTTCATTATGAAATTAGTCTATTTTTTATATTGGATTGTAATTTAAAACATAATTTTAAATATTAAATTGAAAATTGTAATTTTCCATAGTAACAAAATGCTAAGATCACCACTGTTAAAATTTAAATGGTTCTTTTAAAGTTCCCCATCACTTCCAAGTTTTGCAGATCATTGAGGTATTTTATCTTCAAAAGTTGGTCTCTAAGATTACATCAAAGTTATTGTATTTTTTAACCTACAATGGCCACTTAGGCATGTCATAAAGGAAAAAATTAGATTTTATAGACAATTGCAACATAGGAAGGTACTTTTATTTATTAGATTGGGATCACGTTATTTAGCTTTATTAGGTGAAGATTACATTACTTTTAAGTATCTAATTTGCTTCCTATAATTGAAAGGAAAAAACATATAGAATCAACAAAGTGGATACCTGTAAACCATTATAGTCAGTTTATCTGCTAGCAATTAAAAATGGATAATAGCATTCTTTTATAAAGCAACCTGTTTATCTACTATTTATTCAGAGAAGAAAAGTTTTACATTAAAAGAAATTGCATGAAAACAATGAGGTAAAATCAAGTGATTCAAAGGACTGCCAGTCATTTATGGACTCCTTGGTGCTGCAAAAATGGATTCTCTTTCCAATGCTCATACGTATCTCCTGTTAGATATATGAGATGAAGTAAAATCCTACAAAGATTTACATTAAGTCTGTGATACAGTCTTCAAACTCTCTGGGAAATATTGCAAATTTCATAGGAATGGCACCTTTTCTGTTTTCTGTGACTATGTTTTTTAACTGTCTTTTCTAAGAGAGACTGACTTTTTCTAAGAGAGACTGTACATATGTTTTTATTTTACAAAGGTAATTAGATTGTAAAAGGCAAAATACCACTAGTACATCATTGCTAGCAATAATAGCAGTAATAATCCACTCCATATTTTAATAATTCAGATAATTTTTGAAGGAGATTATGATCAACAAATTTCAAGGAATAACTATGGATTAGTTAAAGAATTGCCTTGATTCAGTCAGAGGACTCCCCATTGCATAGTCACAATAAATTGCTTGGTGTGCCTAGGCTTACTAAATGTGTCATCCATTGTTGCATAACAGAAAAAAAGATGCACAAAGATTCTACAGAATTATAAGGTTCTGGAAAAAATTGGCTCCACTATCTCCAAATTAAGAGCTGCCCTTTTGTATGAATGGTATTCTTTCCTTTGAGTTTTCTTGAGGCTTTGAAACAGAAAATCCCACAGAAAACAGCTATAGGATAAAGATAAGAATTTATGATTTACGGGGGGGTGGGGGGGAGAGGAAGGGAGAGAAAAGCATCTTTCCAAAGCAAAACCTATTCATTTTATTCCTCTCTTATTCATTCTTCTCTTATTTGTCTCTTTTCACTAACAATGCAACAGTTCTCTTTCCCTATGAATACAGTTACATTTCCTTATGTCACTTCAATTGAATTGTTCTCCAGAGTTCAATCACAATCTCAGTTCAAAATTGAAGCTCCACTAACATTTCACACTTTTTGTATTCAAATAGTAAGAATTTTTTTCTTTCTTACCGAAATAGAACAGCTAAACTAGAAAGTAATTGGAAATATATGGTCTGATTACATAAGTCTGTAGCAAAATAAAACAAATAAAAGTGAAATATTAAAATAAATTTAAAGAACATCAATAAAGTAGTATTTTGGAATCAAAACGCTCTTATTATTCAATGTCTAATTGGTAGAATTTTACCATTTTCAATACACACTTAATTGCATGGAATCCTTATAAAACACCTGTCTGCAGATACTCCCTTTCTTAAAATACTTAAATTTTCCTACAAAGCATTATGACTGCATCTGCTCCCACAGTATTCCTGTTAAAAGTTTTGGCAGTTTGGAAATCACTCGTCAAATTACCTCACAGCACTCTGAGGTACGGATGAACCATGAAAGTCTTTCTCTGAAGCATAACTTCATAAAAGAGTGGTGTTACAGCTGATAATCTGCTACCCAAGGAAACATTTGCTCTTATTTGTTTTCCAAAATAAATGCTCAAGTTAGAAGTGGAACTTGTATTAAGCTTTTCTCGCAGAAAAATTTGAATTCTGCCCCAATGACTAAAATAACCTCTTTCATATCTCTAGTGGAGTTTTTTTCCTCTCCGTAGTGTAAATTTTTTTGTGCTGTGAACAGTCAGGGTGGATAGTAGGAGGTGTGTGTAAGTTTTAATATTGAGTAAATATATTTCAAACTTGAGAAGAATTTAAGGGAAAGGCACAGGTGTTGAATGTCTTTGAGTGTCATGGTGTGTCCTTAAGAAATAGTTATATAGTTAGAAATAGAAATAGTTAAATCCAGAAAGAAAGTATGGTGGAGAGATAAAGACTTCACTGAGAGGTTCAAATTAACAATTTATTTGGACTTCACTCACAGGTCCTATGTGCCACTATTTCAAGTTTCGTGGATACAATGGAGAATGCATTATGTTCATTTAAAAAGCAATTCACAGAATATACTATAACAACCAAAAAAGTACCAATACAAGCCACAAGTGTGCTAGATATTGATGTCTTAGGAGTGCACTAATCACGATCTTTATATTGTTGCAAAGGACTTTGCTAGTCACAATGGCTTGATCCTTTCACATACAAGCAATGTCACTAGCATTAATTCTGATGTGTCCCAAACTTTGTTATGAAGACTACAAATTTTTCTTAATAATAAAAATAAAGAAAAAAAGATCCATAAGCCAGATTTCAGTCTCACATTTGGCTTAATGTTGATGGAAGTAATTCATGGGGAACCACTTTTGAACAGACCAATTTTCATTGTGCTGGCATTTGTGACTATGCATTGTCTTTTTGACACAGAAACTGAGCAAGTTGCTATTAAAGCCTTTTACCACATTATGTTCTTATGTGTTGCAGTGAAAGGGTGTTCTGGGAAACTGCTGGTGATTGCGCTTTATGATGCTTTGTCTACTGGAATAGTTAATAAATTAAGCTTGTTTCATAATGTCCACAAGCAAAAAAACCTGTGGAGTTCCTTTAGTATAAAACTAGAATAGCACAATAGTGAATTACGTCTAAGGTTTCCTTTTCTTATTTCTTTTAGCAGCTTGATAGATTGGCTTTGACTCTAACATATCTTCATGTGATTTATGTTTTGGAGAAAAAGATTACTGGGATAATAAAGCCCACAACTACTGCTGGTTTCTCAATGAAAGTATTTTTTTCAGCTGAAACAGCTTATTTATGATTATATAAATTGCATTTAATCATGGAGTGTGAAAAAAAAAAAAAGAGGACTTCTTTCCTACATTTGCTAATCCAAACATTCAGCTGTTTTACGCACAAAAAGAGGAATATCTGGTGATTTGATTTGCATCCACTTTTCAAAACATATGAAAAAATACAAATGTGAAAGTGTGAAGACAAGAACCAAACAACGTGAAAAGCAGACAAAGGAGAAACTATGGAGAAATCTTAGTATTCAGGCTATCTTTCAGAGAAAGCTCAAGCTTGTCATACAGGACAAGCACAGTTATACAGCAGTGTTTGAGTGACAAATAGGATCATTTACAAAATAGAAAAGAATAAATGAAAAATTTTGTGAATTTTTGCCATGATGTCTAGTTATAACGATTAAGCATCTTTGGACATAAACCATTGACCAATTCTGGAACTAACACTGGATCCAGTCACCTCCAGACTCCTCTCTGAGAAGTTCAGAAAGCAGGAGATTTCTTTCTGAACCTCGTGACTCAAAAGGAGGGTCTCCCTGATAGCTCCCTTACTGCCTTTTGTGCAGTAAGTAACCAAATGTGCCTCACCATCTCGAATCTGGTTAAAACGCTGTCTCATTCAACATCAAACTTCATTAAATTCCTCTTTTATATCAATAAATGTATTGTTGCTTCTCTACGAGTGAAGTACATCGCTTCCATCCATGATATCACTATGTATGTAGTGCACCATAAATACATACCCCCCCCAAAGTTTCCTCTTCTTATTTATCACTGCCCTTATTTATCTTTTAATTTTGTTTAGCTTTTGATTGGCTTTAAAATTTTTGTACATATTTTGCACAATGTTTCTGCATACCTAGATACATTTATCTTAGCTAATCATGGGTTAAGACCTCTGTCACTCCTCAGTATCCCAACTACCTCAAGAAGTAAAGCAAGGAGATTTAAAAGCACTTGGAAGTAGCCACCTCTTCCTCATTTTCAGCTCTTCAATAGAACAATAAAATATCTTTGTGGATTAATTGTTCTCTAAATTCTCTTATTTCGTTAATCCAAATTTTGAACATCATCTTCTCAATATGCCAAGGCTAAAAGGTAGAACAAAATCTTTTGTCTAAGAAGCACAAAACAGGATAGTAGTTTATGACCCTAAAATGATGTAACTTGAATTTCTTTAGCAGACCCTGTTTTCTCTAACCTCAGATCAGGATTCAGAAAGCCTGATCTCTCAGCCTCACACATCTAAATGAGTCTTCATAGACAAAGTCTTTAAAAATAGTAGTTCTTCACCATTAAGCCTGAGGTGAAGTGATGACTGAATTGAAGCTTTGACAGATCCAGGTATTAAACTTCGTTACTATCTAAAACTCTCTCTTTGACAATGTTTGTTAGCTGATCAAATGTTAACATTTGATCTGGAACATCAAACTCCTATGTTTTGAGGTGGAGATCTTGAGGAATCCTTATTCTAATGTCCCTTGCAATGAAGAATTCAATGAAGAATGAAAAATTCAAATTCTATATTAGAAGACCTGAATCAAATTGTACTACTTCCATCAAAAATAGAAAGAAATACAGAAACTAATCCTCTCCATAGGTAAAAATGCATCTACAGTTGTTCAGGATGAAGGATTTGTATCTTCATAATGACTGAAGGAGCCCAAAAAGTTTCAGAGAAATATCCAATTTTTCAATACCTTAAAAGCTCAATAAAGGAAAAATAAAGCTATAGGTAGGAAACATTTTAGAAGGTAGATAGTGTTGTAAAGCTATTTCTGCAGCAGCTGCAGCATAATGAAGTATTTAGGCATTTTCCAGCCCATGGGCTTCCATTCTACAGAATTAGATAGCTGCAGTTTATGGACAGGTAATGTATGGATTTTTGTGGGCTAGATTTACAAAGCACCATTTATGTTTAAACCAAAGATTCAGGGACAGATATTACCTAACAAAGAGAAGTATTGCATATATATAATAACATATATTTTAATCTATTATATAAACAGATTCAGGCAGCACCAGTTGACATCTTTAAACTCCATTCATGTACTTGTCAATGTTGTTTCCATAGAAACTAGTGTTGCAAAAGAAAATGGAGAAACTGGATTGAGAAACATGGGGAAAAATTAGAAAAATACCTCATCAAAATCAACAAGTTTACAAACATTAGAGACTCAACTTAGTGAGCAACTGTGTATAGAAATCCTATCAAAGTTAACAGCAGTTGCAACAGACATGGCTGCATCAAATGCTTTGTTGTGAGCAGCGCTAGATTATTTAGGCCACTCTAGTCATTGTACAAGTACTGTGTCTTTACAAAGAGTTTTATTTGTTTGTTTGGGTTTTTTTTCCTCAGGAAGGAAAGGGAGAAACTACATATTAGGGCACAGGAAATCCCTTTGAGTTGTGTACAGTCAGTGTCTCTCAAGTTTCTACTTTCTGTGAATTTGAATTCACCTGAAAATAACATTCTGATTTGGCTTCTCATTTAATCTTCTGCATACTTTATCCCTATAATACACTTCATTTAAACACTTCCTTGTTTCTTCACTTCATTTATTTGGCATAACAGAAGTAAAAGCTCTATTTAGTACATGTTACAATGATGAAATAGTTCCCAGCTTCACAATAAAACCAGACATATTTATTACGTTAAGGTAGCTCTTTGCACTAAAAATGTCATTGGTTTATTTATTAGAATCTTATATTACCAGCCCTATATTACAACCTGAACATACTTCCAAAATGTATTACCAGAGCCTCAAACAGTTATGATCTGAAATGTGTATTAGAATAATACAGAATTGTTAGAAGGGAAGATACTATTGTCTGCACATGTAGAGCAATATTCGTATTACGCTCTACGTATATTTGTAGAGCAAAATTCGAAACTTTGGCTCCCTACCATCAGCATAGACAACAGAGTAACCTGGGAACTAGATTTGCTCAAAGTTTTGGTACTGCTAAATCATAAATTTCTTGTTTTCTGATTTAATTTAAGCTCTTAATGTTATTTAACTGTGTCTTTTAATAGATGAATGTTCATAATATTTAAAAAAAGCTAATTAATTAAAAATGCAAGATAAAAGTGTGTCTTGAATATAATTGGTATACATAGAGTTTCAGTCAGTGTAATCCAGTAGATACAACTACTTGAAGTCTTCCAAACCGTGTATGCACCCTGCAGTAGTTTGAAATCTAGTGAGTAAAAGAAATCTGTATCTATAATTATATTGTGGTACTTACTTATTTTAACTGCGCTGTTTTCTGTTTATCTTTGCTAATTTCTCATGAAAAAATACAGCCAAAATCTAATAATCTACTTTATGGGATTATATATTCACTCAATTCCTTCAAACACATATAAATCTTCTTTTAAATGTTATACCATTAGCACACCAGTTAGGTTGACCCTTATTATTCTATGAAGATACTATAATTTTTAACGTCTTTACCAAAGTTCACATTCAAAAAAAAGATATATAGAGGCACTCTAGAGAATGAACCACCAGTTCTTTTTCTTTTCTAAATGTACTGCTTTTTACAGCTATTAAAGCTGTGAGTTAGTCACCATACAGGTTAATAAATTTATGTACATTCATTCTTTCTGACCCAGGAAATAGTTAACACAGATGTCACTGATCAGTAATGAGCTACTTACTAGATTTCTAAAAGGTATTATATTTGTGTGAGGTCCCAACCTCAGACACACGTTACTGGTCCATAGTTCTGCCTTTCATTTTGACATCAAGAGATGCTGTAATCCTACATTTTCTATGTTCTCCTAATTAAGTAATGAATGTGAGAAAATATATCTTTTGTGTTGTATGTGTGACAAAAAAGTTCCAGGGAAGAAAAAGTATTAGATGCCCTGTAGAAATCTATGCTTTATATATGTTAATTATTTAAATACTATCTTCCATAAATAATTGTTAGAAAACTAATATACTTTTTTTTTTCCACATAGCATAGTAATAATGTTGGTTTCAACTTCACAGATAAAAAACATCTTCATGGTTATAGTCCAATTTATCAATCAATATACATTATTAGAACAGGCTGCCCAGGGAAGTTGTGGAGTCCCTTTGGAGATTTTCAAGACCCACCTGGATGCAGTCCCGAGTAACATGCTCTAGCTCTGGACAATCCTGCTTCAGCAGGGGAGTTGGACTAGATGATCTCTATGGTCCCTTCCAACTCTAAAAGAAAATTCAGTGAAAAATTTAGTGAAACACTTGTTTTCAGAATGAACTTTTATGTTTTTCAGATAAACATTAATGTATAATGAGTCTTTAGGAGGGTTTTTCTTATCAGAGACTTACAGACTTACAATATTTCTAATTTAATAGTATTAATATATTTTATAAGTGCAGCTCTGTCACTGATTGAGATGGGACATTTAGTCATGTTTAATGGAGATCACTGTATTAAACTTGTGGAGAAATATGGCTTTGATGACACTTTCATTAATTGAAGGTTGCTACAACAACTGAAAGTTTGCTTTGAAAGCCCCTAAATTACAAAAGAAACTAGTTGTCCTCCATAACCCTTATACTAATTTTTTAACATCTGCATGTGCATAGTATGTTTAAGCAGGACAAATTTATACTGAGAAACTATGAAAGTGAAAAGAACATGACATGAATGAAAGTAATGGTAACTACTAAGAAGCATCTTCAAGCCTTTCACGTGGCCAGCATAGTAGTAGGTGTTGAAAACTGTAATTTCAGTACCAAATTGACTTGCATGAAGATGTATTAAGATGTCTCTGCCTGTATAGTATACATGCAGACAAAAACAATAGTAAGGACAAAACCTAGTTATTGATGCTGTGCCAGAGATCTGCTTATGCAGATGATACCATCTTTTGGTTCCAGTTTTGTTTGTCCTGTAATTACTAGAATTAATAATGCTTGTTTTGAAGTAACGAATGATAGGCTGAATATACATAGTCAAACATTAACTTCTAAAAAATTCTGTGAAAGATTACTAATTTTCAAGAAAGAACATATATCAAAAGCGATTTTTTGGAAAGGTTTAGTGAGCATAATATTGCACCAAATAAAATAGTCATTTAAACAGAAACTTAATTAAATAACTGAATTGAATGAGAGTCACTTGTGAAGCAGAACGATGTTGGGGATGATGATTAGCTGAAATATTAAGAAAACTGTTGTGTAAGAACCAAAATAAAGATCAAAACAACAGATTGCTTGCAACTGGTTTTGCAACTAAATGAATGCACTATGAGAAGGCAACAAGAAAAATATTTATCATTTGCAGTGCCTCATTTGCTGATTATACTTATTATCAAGTATACTTTACCTATAGAATAATGAATATGTTGTTCACAATCATATCCAAGTTCAGATGTATAGGAACTTAAATGCTATGAAGAACTAAAAAACAAATTCCATAACATATATATGAATAAATAAATAGATAAATTCATCCTTGTGCATCCATATCCTTATATGTGTACACACACATCTTATTAGAAAAAGACCTTGTATAAACTTGTATAAAAGCACTTGTATAAACACACATATCCAGAATCCTCTATAGGTGCAAAATTTAAACATATAATACAAGTGTTTTTGTTGAATGGTAAAAGCTTGAACTTATTTTTGTCCCAGTAGTGCATACAGAATTTCTTTCTCCATAATTGTAAAGACAAAAATATTTTTAAAGTAACAGAGAGAGAAATAAAAATGATTCCTAGTACTCACATGTTAAAGGAATAATTGTTTAGACGACAACTTCAAAACCCAATTTTTCCTAACGATGATTTTATGCATTTTTTCATGTTTGGATTCCAATGCTAAAAGGTAGGGGAAAGCTATGAATTCTTGTGGAAACAGTCCTAGGGAGGTCATCCAAATTCAAGGAGAAAAGGCTCAGTCATTTGATTGTTTATTCAATCAGCTAACTAGAAAAACCAAAAAAGTAAAAATCTCACCCAGAAACAGAAGTTATTAAGAGTTTAAGAGGAACATAGAACAACAACTCCTATTTCATACATGAAAAAATTAATCAAGCTGTCTAAATGTTCCTCAGCTGTTATTTTTCAGTATTGTACCCAGTATTTCCCCATTTCCCCTTATCTCATGAGAGAGCTGCTTGAGTCACTGGCTTTTACTCTGCATTATCTGTAGATGAAACATCAATTATTCAGGGACCCAAGAGTATGAAAACTTTCCCACCCCTAGAACTTGCCACTGTTCTTTCAAAATGTCAATGGGAATCTGCCCAGATCTGATACAATATATATTCAGTCTTGAAAAATCAAGATTTGCTGTCTCTTGGGGTATAATCATGGAAGTATCTGGAGTATAAAGCTGCTTTTACAAAATGCTTTTTGGGATTTGTTTGCTCCTTTCCATCCACTTGACTGCCTCCATCTCCAATTCCTAAACCTTGATTTTTTTTGGCTATTGTTTAACCTTCTAAGAAAATATATAACATTTTTCTACCATTTTACTTCCTCAGCTTTTATTACCTACACTTTTTTTCGTTCTACACTCTGGTGTCCCTTCTCTGAAAAATTTACCAACTCTTCTCAGGCTATATCCTCATGCTTCCTTAGACCCATTCAGAGGAAATTGTGACCCCCTTTGATATTACATTCATTCTGAGGTGAAAATTTTATACTTTAATTTCCTACACTTAATTATACTTAATCATTGTCACAGGTTCTTGACCCTCAAATATCTGGCAGATTCAAATCTGAATTCAAATCTGTAGAAAACAACTCTAATCAGAAATCTCCAAGAAAGCCAGTTACTAAACAGTTTTAAACAAAACAGATTTTTTTTTTTTTTTAGAATTCACAGCTTGCTGATTGGAATAGAAAAGTCAAAGAACAAAATAGTATGTGTAAATTATTTGCATCATTTCTAGTCATGTTTTATAAATTACCCACTTTTAATAGTTTGAGTTATTTAACATTCATGGGAACTTGAGGCTGCTTGCTTAGAAAATAATTCAATGTCTTTAATCAAGACAGAAGTGCACACAGATATTTGGTCATTAAATCAAATTTCTGTCATAAAGAAGTTACTGAACAAAGTACCGATGAAACTTTGCTTTTATTTTATAAAAGTTCAAAAAATAGCACTGGAACAGGTTGCCCAGAGATGTCCCATCTCTGGAAACATTCAAGGTCAGGCTGGACTGGGCTCTGAGCAACCTGATCTAATTGAAGATGTCCCTGCTTATTGCAGGGGGGCTGAAACAAGATGATCTTTACAGTCCCTTCCAACTCAAACTATTTTATGCTTCTATGATTCTGTATATATATATACACACACACACACATATTGAAAGAAAGCATACTTAAAATTTTATATTAATGTGACAAGAGTTCTAGGAATCTTTGGTTAAACTTTAGATAGGCTACCTATGAGGTAGTGATAAATCTCTGAATGATCTTCATTCATGGTCACACATCAAAATGTTCCTAAGAGCAATAGTCATAGCTGCCAAGTCCTGTGATGTATGCAACACCAAGTGACATCAGAAGAAAAAAATAACTTTTTTGTTATTGAGATTGTTGAAACAGAAACTGGAATCAGCCTTTATAAATTATGAAAAATAAGATATTTTTTGGCTATGGGACATAGAAGAAAAACCTATGCTTCCTATATGCTTCAGGTCAGCCCATGAAGACTTACATTGCAGCAAAGTGCAGCTTCATATATTTCATACCTAAGAGAATAGAGCTTCTAGAACAATAACCATTATCAACAAATTTCAATCTGTTTTCAGTACCTTTCAAAATGCAGTGAAACTCAATTGCTGTGATAACCACTGTTAATAAACATTTTATCTTTTTTTATATGTATATATACACAAAATACATGCCTTCATACTCACACTTACACATTGAATGGTGGGTATATATGAAAAAAAAGTCACATTTAAAGGGTCATAAGTTTTTATGTATGAATTGGAAGTTTTCTTAAAAAAGAAATCTAAGTTATTGTAAAAGCTAAGAAATGGTAAGAATAAGTGAGGTGTTGATGATGTTTCTGTCACTATTTTGGTCTGATGGCCTTATATTCAAGACAGCAAAAATATCTAATTAACTAACACAATAAAGAGTGCTAAGATGGGAAGAGGTAGGCCTCACCACTGGTGTTACTTATGTGTGTTCTTATAATAGTCAGTTCCTTTCACAAGAATAGAATCTGAGTGTTACAGTGATTATATAAGATGAACATATGGTTCATTCAGTATAGCTCTGCACTTGTAGGAGCTCAGTGGCTTCTTACACAAAAGTAGATGTTTAACCTAGAAACTAATAACTTGTGGGGTTGGCTTAAGGAATGTTTCAGTTAACATTTCTGTAGCTTCTATATTATAGAAAGAAAAATGTTATGTATATAGAAAGAAATAGGTTGTATACATATAATGATAATCTAATCTGTTTTCTGATTAGACCTAGGTAAAGTCAAATAAATCCAATGGAAATATCCCTATCTAAATTAATTCAAAATTAATTATACTTACTGCCCAATTTTTGAGGTGTCTCCTCTGGAAAATAAATTTCCATAGATTCTGTAGAAAGAAAGGTACAGGCAATGCAGAGGGAAAGTGTAATCATTTAAAATGTCATGCAAGTTTTTTTTCAGATAGGTATTTCTAACAAGAAACTATTTTTGTTTGGTATTCTTAAACTATTCTACTACTGCTCTCTCTAGGACAGGTTAGGTTCCATTGGTTCTTATGATGAAGTTTGAGATATATTCATTATGACTTATGTCCTCACTCAGTTTTGGAAAAAGGTGGTGAAGGAGGCTTCAAAAAGATACAATTTTTTCAATAGTTTTTTGACTTTGAAGTTTCTGAAATGACTATTGCATCAAAAATGATCCTAACTGGCACTTATTTTTTGTATTTGAATATAAGCCAAGATTTTCTAGTGAGAGACGATTTTATCTCTCTGTGAAAGGACACAGAGTATTCAATTCAGCTGGGCACAGAACCAAAGTATACTTAAATTATATTACATTATTAAAGCAAAATTTCCTGAGGTTTGTGTGCTGTAAGTACTGTCAGTGGTAAAACTTACATTGAAGTTTCACTTGAAACTTCCATGTAAGCTGACTGCCCCATCTATGGTATCTAAAAAGTACCATCTCCTGAAGCTATATTAAGATCTACAAAACAATAAGGTTTTATGATATATGGCCCCAAAGTCCCTCTCGATTCTTTTGCAAACACAGTTTTGTTAACACAAAGCAGATGTACCACAACAAATCCACCTGCCAAATGTTTAAATTAACTCTTTAGTTCCTGAGCAATTTGGCATGTGCATCCTGCTGTGCTCTCTTGAATTTTCACTTTAAATTGTCTTGTTTCTAGCCATATGCAATGCACTTACTGCTTTCTGCTTGGTGTGCTGGCATACTGTTGTGTCTTCTCACAGGAAAAGCTTGGGGATCTGCAGGACACATTTAAGCTCTTGAATGAATTTGTCTGTAATGACATACAGGTGTCAGCATTTTCTCCTGCCCTTTTTAATAAGCAATCTCTTGTGTGGATTCTCTGCTGGTTTTGCTTTTAGCTGTGGACTTCCTGATGAGAATGGGGTCAACATTCTGTTCTTAGTATTGTCTCTCTTCACAGACAGTAGATTCACAGCAGTAATGATTTTACTTTTTCTTGTTAATAGTGTAAAGTTCAATATAAATGATTTATGACACTCAAATATGGAGCTTTCTCAGGATTGACAGGGCAACTTCCTAGAGCATTCATAATAGATTTAACTCTAGCAGACCTCACTCAGAAAAAGAAAGAAAGAAGTTTTGTGTAATTCAACTTATTAGGTTCACAATAGAAATTTCAAGTCTCTGGGTAAAAACAACAGGAGAAAACCAGATATCTTCTACTGGTTTGATAAAGTGAACAGAACAAATTTGCAGTTGTTATAACATGGTGACATGTGGTGTCACCATGGTGAAATGTTATACATGGTGGTATAACATTTCAGATCCATTAAATCTGAATTTAATGGTATAATATTAAATAAATAAATAATATAATAAACATAAATATAATGGTATAACATTTCAGATCCATTAAATCTGAATTATCTGAAGGGAGAGATTTGTGGTTTGCTTCTCATGTCATTTTTCTATTGCCAAAGAAATTCTGGTTTAGATTTGCTGTGAGTTTCTCCTCTCCATAATACTGGTATACCAGACTATAACCAGAACATGGCTGCTTAGTGGAAAAATCCTCCTCTGACTCATGACTACTCCTAAACCTACACAAGTAACACAGTACAAAGGGATACCAGCCACTCCAGCCAGTAAATAAGCTTCGTTGGGGGCCCAGCTTGAATGCCTCTATACAAATACACGTAGCATGGGGAATAAACGGAAGGAGTTAGAGCTCACGCCTGCAGAACTATGAACTCATTGGCATCATGGAGATATGATGTGAAAGCTCCTGTGACCAGAGTGTTGGAATAGAAGGGTACAGCCAGTTCAGGAAGGAGGCAGTGGTAACAAGGAGGGGGTATCACTGTTTATGTTGATGACCAACTGGAGTGCATGGAGCTCTGCCTGGGGATGTATGAGGAGCCAACTGAGGCCTCAGGGGTCAAGACTAAAGGAAGGGCAGGGACAGGTGATGTGCAGGTCTACTACAGGTCACCTGACCAGGAAGGCCAAGCAGATGAGGCACTTTATAGACAGATAGGAGCAGCCCTACATTCACAGTGTCTCAGCTAAGTTAGCAAGTTGACATTTTAGACTGGTTTTATAAAGGAAAATATTTATAAAGGTAAATATATAGTATCCAATATCAGATTGGATATTAAGAAAAATTTTTACACAAGAAGGGTTATTAAGCACTGGAAGGGGCTGCCCAGGGAAGTGGTTGAGGCACTATCCCTGGAGGTATTCAAAGTACAGGTTAAAATAGTGCTTAGTGACATGGTTTAGAGGTGGATTGTGGGGTTTGGTTTTGTTTTTTTCTTTAATCACAGTTAGGTTGATGGTTGGACTAGATGATCTTAAAGGTCCATTCCAACCTAGATAATTCTATGACTACATGATTCTATGAAAAAATGGCCAGAAACTGTCCTCTGGCACTAGGGCAAAATCTCCCAGGCTAGTTAACACACGTGTTGCATAGAGCTAGCTTGCTCTTTAGAGTTTTGGGGTTTTTTGAGAGCGCTGGATGGAGAAATTGCATAAACAATTTGAGTAACCTAACAAGTAAGCACTGCAAGTCTACTGCTATTGCTGACCCTCCTTTATTCAACAGTTTATACATTTCCTAGACTGGTGTGTTTTAGGCATTACTGAAGTCTTCATAAAAATAATTTATAATGGGTAAAACCATTGTCTTTTCTCTTACCCAAGAGGCTAGAGAGATCATAGCATAAAGAATAGTGTATATCAGCTACCTCAGTTTACAGTAAAATCACCTAATTTTTTTAACTCTTTCCAGTTAAGATTTTCCTCTTTGTTCATGGTAACTTGACACTAGGACGTCAGATGATAAGCAAAAAGTGTAGTTCCCTCTTCCTTCATCAAATTTCTGTCACTTTACTTTCTAGATTGCTTATTTTAAAGGTTAATCTTTATATAAGCTATAGGATTTAGCAAGCTGCAAAATTTCTTATTAAACTCAGGCATGATATAGCAGATGGTGATATAAAGACATGGAATGCCTAGAAAAAATAACACAGCTCCTGTATGCACTGTGAGTTTTAAGAAGCCCTTTTTGGATATCTTGTTAAAGGTAGTTGTCATGCTATACAGACAGTATCATTTTTTAAAACAGGATGGAATGTCTAATGGCATAATTTGGTTCTTCAGCTGTGCAATGACATTTAATCAGCAGTGCTTCCCATAATAATATCATAGAACTACAGATCTTAAATGCAATTACTAGTCTAAAATGCACCACCAATCTAAAATATACAGAGTAGTTTAATTAGTTGATGTTCTGTGACTGTAGATATCTGCAGCTTCCTGAGGCTAATATTACCTCTCTTTTCTAGTTCATCTCTGCATTAATCAGATTCATGCTTGGATTCTGAAATGGTTGTAAATAGTTATATAGGAAGTGAAATGGGTGTAACATAAAACAGATATCTTCTGTTGTCTTATTCTGAATAGCATCTGAATGATTTTGAACCATATAGGTACAAAAGGACAGTTAGAAGCTAGTTGATGGATGGGGCTGGAAATTCATGTAATAATTTTGTGTTCTTTAAAAATATCTGCATTTATCTTAATATTCTAGGTTAAACATGAACAATTATAGTAGTTGGTGAGAAAATACATGGTCATGGAGGTCCTCCGAATAACTATATGCATGGTTATACCTTGAGCCATGAGGTAAAATGTGTTAGCTTAAATCTTTCATGGTGATTTCATTGTAACCTGAAGCTGTGCTTAAGGCCTGGTAACAACGTACGGACTTCCATCCAAATGCATACATGAGTGCCAGAAGATGAAGTATATGGAGAAATGCAATTATAAATTAATTTGTGACAGGTTACCATTTACCAGTCATACAGACATAATTTCTTTCTTTATTTAACCTAGGTGAGATATAAAGTAGCAGAGTCATAAAAGGTTATTGAAAACCAGCAAACATCACAAAATAAAATTTTCTGAGGACTTTACCTGTATTGTGTGTCTGTGGCAAGGGTTTGGTTGTGTGGGTTGTGGGTTGTGGTGTGTTTAGGGGTGGCTTATGTAAAAAAAGGCCCCTCAGCTCCTCAATGGACTCATATTATACAATAGCTGAGCCCATCAGCAGAGCTGGTGGCCCCTCTGTGAAAATATACTTGAGAAAGAGCAAGAAACACCACAAAAAGAGAGGAAGAGGGAGCAAAAAGGAATAAGAGACAGCAGTCTAACGTCAGAGTAGGAGGAAGAAATGCTTCAGGTGCCAGAGCAGACATACACAGAAGCCTGTGGAGGGCGCCATGCCAGAGCAGATGGATATTTCCTGAAGGACTGCAGACCATGCCAGAGCACAGGAAAAGTATGAAAGGGAAAGAGTGGCAAAGAAAAAACATTATATAGTTATTATAACCACTCCATGCTTCCTGTGCTGCTGTGGTAAGGGTAGAGCAGTCTGGAATGAAGAAGCGAGGAGAGTTTCAGCGAAGGGGAAGGAAATATATTATCTTCATGTTTGTTTTTATTTCTCACTACCTGAATTTGTTCTAGATGGAAATAAGTTAAATTAATTTTCAGCAAGTGGAGTCTGTTTTACCCATGACAGTAAATGGCAACCAATCTCCCTGTCTTTCTCTTGACCCACAAGCTTTCTCATAGAATCATAGAACACGGAAAAGAAATCTGATTTGCTATACATGGTAAAATCCATGATTAAACATTCTAGGAGGGGGAGATATACATTACTCTTTTTGTTGCTGAATGACAAAAATAATTTCTGGATGGATGCCTAATAGAAACCGTGATGGCTTTGGAGGAATTTCCTTTTAGACACATTAAACTATGTGACTGAAGAATTGATTTTAGGATGCTGTTTCTTAACACAGTGCTAGCTCTGTGTTCTGAGGAAAGACTTTTTTTTTTAATGTTTGTTTGAACCACTAATGATAAAATTTAAGTTTGACCACTTGAATTTTGTTTCAGCATTCAGACATTCTTACAGACTCAGTAGTCTGTAGTGCCTTATTTAAGGGAATGATTCTGAGGTATTTTACACTTCTACGTAACTGAAGTATTAAAATTTATGGTTTGATTTGAAATGATCAGTTATCTGTGGCTGAAATATACTGAGTGGTAGAAAATGGAGAGATGTTTCTGTTTGGTTTAATTAGAAAGTAAATGAAATGCCAATTGGCCATAAAAGCATTTTGTAACTATTAGATATTTTCATTATTATCACATTGAATAGATATTTGTAAACCTGAGGCTTTCAAGGCAATGTAACTTTTATGGAAATTTATGTAAGCTTAATATGACTTGTGTAAATGTCCCAGTTCTGATATACAAAAGAAGAGGAGACTGTGGCTCAATAATTCAATCCTTGTTACTCCATTTGGTTGAGTACTCTGCGCTGAGTTCAAAAAAGGGCCAATAACAAGATATAAACAATTCATTTGTTTATATTTTTGAAACAAGTATGATTGGAAAAGATCTGTATAACATGTAAAGCCTAATTAAAGACATTCCCTAATGGAGAAGATCAATCGGTCCCTACAGGGTGACAGAGAATTTTTCAACTTAATACAGCAAAAAGTTGTTTACTAGATAGGTAAACACAGAAAATGCTTCCTAGCTTCTGGTGCTATCCAGGGAAGGAAAACAACCATTATTCTAATTAAGAAGGTGACATGAATGCCTTGTACTTCAGGAGAAAATAGAGCATATTTACAACTGAAAGATTAAAGTGGTTGGGCTGTTACAAAGGGCAGCTTGGCCATAATAGCTGACATATTCTGTCAAAAGTGGAGCTCCTCAAAAGGCCTAAAATGCTGACTTCTCTCTTGTAAGGAAAGAAACAGGTAGTCATACAGATGAAGGAAAGAGAGCTTTCAGATGTTTCCTTAGTGGAAGGTTAGATTTAGTTTGACTGTTATTTTTAGGTGTATTTTTTTGGGGTGTCAGAAATCATAGTTTCTTTTTCTACTTTACTTAACTGGACATATATATAGTATGATCTTTTTACCCATCTAGCAGTATACTGAGCGTTTATATCTTCTAGGTATCTGAAATACTACAAAAGTGCTTCAGTTTCTCAGCATGTCTTAATTTCCATCAAAACATTAGTAGGCTGTGTCCATAGCTTAGTTATATTGCACAAAGGAAGGTTGCACTTACAGGGTCAAGGGAAGAAAAAAAATGTTTTCCAATACCTATTAGAGATATCAAAGATTCTCTGGTGTAAAATAAAAAAATGACAATACAAATTTAAACCTTGGCAGGTACAGTAGAGATGTTACTAGACATACAGAATTTATTCCTTGAAGGTATTCATAATATAAGACTGAATCTTGAGCGTAATGATGTGCACTGTGTGCATTCAGGTATTTCAGTTCTACTTCTCTTTAAAGCCCAAGATGCAAAAAAGGCCTTCTAAAAATAAATTTAAATCAAGTAACTTGAAGATTTTTGCATATAGTAGCATGAAAGGAAACACTGATAACAGGTTAGATTTGGGTGTTGTTTTTATATGGTTTTATTTGGTTTTTTTTCCATTTTCTCTCATTAACTGACTGTATATTAACATCTACAGCAACATGAAATGGCATATGCAAAATATTAACTAAATGTCTTTGAATTATCAAGGGCAATGAAACAGTCTCATTTCATATTTGTTTGTGTTCTTTATCCACTGCAGATTCAGTTATCTGAACTTTTTTAGTAGATGCATTTCACAGATCATTAATTATGCAATACAGTTTGAAGAACTGATGCAGGGAGAAAGGGTGGAACTCCTTTTCTGCAAAAATCCTAATGCCCTTGGGGTGTTCCATGGAATTAATTTCAAATTGAATTTTGTAAGTAAATAAGTTCCTTACTTCTCTAGGTTATCAGAACACTATTAACAATCTTTAGTTTTGTTAAAAGAAATAATCATAGACCTTCATTTCCACTCCGCAGACATAAAAAAAAAAAAAAAGTAATACAATGGCCACAAAACAGGTTGGGAAATCCCAAAGGCTGCTGCCTTTGTCAACTGTAGAATTGCTGACAAAGTCAGTTAACCGTTTTCCCAACCTGTCTTCTAAACGAATACTTTTCACTAAATTAGCCACTTATTTGTTTCCAGGATTATCAATTCTCATAATTTCAGTTTGAGCCTTGCAATAAGGTAAGTTCTTTATTTTTCTATACTGTAGAATGGGAAGATTTGTAAATTGACCTGACTTAATGGAAATTAAATATTAGTATTATTAGTAGTATCCTTACAAACTTTTAAGCTTTTTTATTTGCATATTTTTTTAGATCTGAAAGCTTTTCTAATTTTTTATGGCACTGTAAACTCTCTTTAGTCATCACTTTATTCAGGTGAATAGAAGTAGTGGAAAGAAGCAGAGCCAGCATCCACCTATGCCTGCTGAAAGCCTGTATATTCTTCAGTGATGTTTGGATGAATAGCCTTGGTCAGGAGCAGGCTTTGATGGGCAGGCAAGTCTTTGCATCCAGGCAAACACACTGAAGTAATTTTTTAATGTGATTTTCCCCAATGTTCCCCCAATGATCACAAAGATCACAAAGAATTAAGCTAAAACAGTTAATTTATTATAGTTAGTCATATCGTACTCAGAATAATTACTTTTCTTATTTTCTTGTAAATTCTGTTTTCACCAGGATAAATTATTTGCCAATTATTTTGTCACTATCTTACAGTTTATACTGTGTAGACAGATGCATTGTACCTTTCTACTATTTTTAAAGTATTGTCTACAAAAGGGAAATGCATAACTTACAATAGCCTTAGAGGACCTGTTCTATCCTGTAATATCTAAGATCAAAGTTTTTTGCATATATATATGTATATAAGTACGCATGCACATTTACTAACCTCAGAGAGTAGGAAAAAAACCTCAGCCAATTTTTAAATTCATGGAGTTTATGTCTGTGTTCCTTAATACGGCCTTCCTAAGCTAATATGAAAACACTGAGATGATCAGGGAGTGGAAGCAAATCTCCTTAATTATAGGTTACTGGATCATTAGTCCACTTCTGGGAGTACTAAAACTCTGCATAGTCGTAGCAGAAAGCTCATGGAAGTTTTTGGATGACGTTGATTACTATAAGACAGATTCAGGTTGACTGGGTTAATTATATTCTTTGAGAATCTTAAGTATTATTTTTTTTAAGTTAAACATTTAAAATTTTCAGGCACCATTAGACACATCTAAATTCAGAAATAAAAGATCTGATAATCCAACATTCACAGCTCCAGTTGCTGCCTCTGATACACATAAGCAGGTCTTGCAGTAAAATTTTCTCTGCCTGCACAACGGGATGAGATTATTGAGGCTGTGAGAAAAAAACCATCTAAGCAGGTGTTCATATCTGTGGTTCCTACTAAAATTTTATGTAATATATAAATTTAAATATTAGAAAAGAAAGACTCTGGCACTTGTAAAATATTGTAATGAATTTCTTCTTAGAACAGTTTATCTTTCGTTCCAACATTTTAATATAATGAACCAACAATAGTAGTCTGAGCTGCATACTCTTTGCATCTTCAACAACACTATCAACTACATTTATATTGTATGTTATATAAATATAGATTGTATAGGCAAATTAAACTAAGAATTCATAGCATAGTGAAGTGCTAGAAGAGATTTCCTGAATGAGACAACTTAGCCTTTAAAAATGTGGAATAAAAAGCTAAAGTATGTTCAGATTTCTTTTCCTAGTACTGATGCATTCTGTGTTTATCCTGTCAAGTATCATTGCTGGTGAACTCAGTAGAACAGCAGCATCTGAAGGAAATATGGCAGAGTTAATATACATTAGCTCTATTCCTTAAAACATATGGATACAAAAATCTTGTGGCTTTTCAAAGATACTTTTCATAGTTGAACATTAATTTATCATACTGCCTATTGTTTACTAACAAAAAATAATAAAATTAATAGAATTTGTGAGTTTAAAAAAAAATCTCCTGAAATATAAATACAAGATAACCAGAAATGAGACATTAGAACCACATGCCATCTATTGAATGCTTGCTCCTGGTAAAGTTTGGAATTCATAAAGATTTGTCTCCTGTAACCTAAAATATGAACTGCAAAAAAGAGAAATGAGAACTTCTAGTTTTACACGTATGAAGCTACGCCATGCATTTTGAAGCAAGTTGTAAGAGTATGTACTACACAATTTCTAAGTCTAAGCACATCTTCAGTAACTATGACAGAAGAGAATAAATCAACAGGGCTTTATTCAGATCTCTTGTTCATGATAACAGTGCATGCTTTTTTTCCTGCTTTTATTTTCCCACCTACTACCATGCTGACACTGACAGTACCACTACCTCTACCAACAAAAGAAATTAGGGAATCAATATTATTTGCAAGATACACATTCTGTTGTTTTTGTGACATCAACATAAAGGCAGAAAGAATTGAAAAATATGTCTAAATCTGTCTTTTAAGCTGAAATCTATTTTCCCCTGTCAGGAGGTGCTGAGTTCCTTGGCTTCTGCAGATTTGGTTATTGCTGAAAATACTCAGCATTTTCCTAAACGCATCCTAAAGACAGAAACTGTATAAGCTAAATTGAGATATCTATAAGGCAGACATCTGTGCTTGTCACCATAGGCTCCTTCTCTACTGTTGATGAAGAAAGACAGACTTTTAAAGAGCAATTAATCTGATCTATCATGGATCTCCACTTTAGGGTGAAATGAATTATTCCCCAAGGTGCTTATTTCTCTCTGTTGACTACAAAAGGCGTGTTGAATGACTAGTTCAAGGAAAAATTAATCAGTTTACTCCTGTATCTAGTTTCTAAATGAAGAATAGAAAAGTGAGAAAGGCACAAAAGGGTAAGGGCAATAAATGACAGTAAAACTCTGGCACTTTAAAACTGTTGGACATTTAACACAGTCTCAGTAATATACTTTGAGTATGTTCTGCGTGTTTTTAAACACTGGTGTCTTATATGCAAACCTATACACATTTTCAATCCTATGCACATCCAAATCAATAAAAAAAAAAGTATTTGTGACATTAATTACACACAGTTCAGTCAACGTTATTCAGGAGAGTATAATGTGAAATCAGTGGAGTACTGTTCAATGGAATGTATTTATGCCTGACATGAGTCTGTCTCAAATGGCTGGACTTTGGTCAGTTCAGAGGAACTTGAGACACTCAATCTGAACACCATTTGTTTGAGTCAATTATGTTTGTTCAACCAATCAATGACTTGGATTTCTGCTACAGCACATTAGGGAGACAGGAAATAAACAAGCTTGATGGACAAGTACCACTTTAAAGTATCGATGATTTCCATGTAAATTAAAATTATATAGCTGAAAGGGAAATAACTACTCTAGAGTAATATTTGGCAGTCTGCCTGCTTATTTCAGTTATTCAGACACCAAACAAGGGTGTCAAGGCTATTTAGAAATACATCTGTAACTTTTATTTGATGCTGAGTGTTTGGGAATTTGTAAATACTGCTTAAGGGTTAGTCCTGGGACTTTGGGATGATGCACAAAGCAATGAAGCTTGGTAGCTAGGAAGGCAGAAAAGCTTGAACTTTCCAATTCAGTTCTATAAAGAAAGTGACAGCATTTATTTCACAGCAATTCTTTTAGCTGTTTCACTGCACATCTACATGGCCCTCAGGAGGAGTTCTTTTGCTTATCCCACTCGTCAGATTAAGAAAAACATAACCTTAACTATTTTGGTGATAGTAGAATCAAGGGACATAGATAGAAAATTCCAATTATTGTGACTTTTAAAACAAGCAAACAAAAAGTTACTCTTTTTTGTAACTGTAAGAAAAATTATAAGAGCAAGTTAATATTAAGTTAATTAACTGTAAGAAGCGTACCTGCTTGTGAGCAAGGAGACTCGTTCAAATAAGTAAAGAAGTTGATTTTAAAAGTGACTCGTATGAAAGGTAGTCATAGAACCAGAGAATCACACAATGGTTAGAGTTGGACAAGACTTTAAAAATCCTCTAGGTCCCATCTCCCTACCATGGGCAAGGACATCATCCACTAGACTCGATTGCTCAAAGTCCCATTCACCCTGGCCTTGAACAGGTGCCCTAGGGATGGGGCAGCCACATCTTCTCTGGGCAACCTGTTCCAGTGTCTCACCACCCTCATGGTAAAGAATTTCTTCCTAATATCTAATCTAAATCTACCTTTCTTCAGTTTAAAACCATCACCCCTTGTTCTGTTGCTACACTCCTCCATAAACAGTCCCTCTCCAACTTCCCTATAGGCCCCTTTTCAGTACTAGAAGGGTGCTGTAAGGTTCCCCTGGAGGCTTGTCCAGCCTGAACAACCCCAGCTCTCTCAGCCTGTCTTCATAGGAGAGGTATTCCAGCCCTCTGATCATCTTTGTAGCCCTACTCTGGACTTGCTTTAACAGGTACAAGTTCTTCTTATGTTGGGGCCCCAGAGCTAGACGCAGTACTTCAGGTGGGGTCTCATGAGAGAGGAGTCGAGGGGCAGAATCTCCTCTTTCAGCCTGTTGGCCATGCTTCTTTTGATGCAGTGCAGAGTACGGTTGGCCTTCTGGGCTGGAGTACACATTGCCATCTCATGTTGAGCTTCTCATCAGTCAACACCCCCAAGTCCCTCTCTTCAGGGCTGCTCTCAATCCTTTCTCTTGCCAGCCTCTATTTGTGCTTGGGATCGCCCCAATCTAGGTGCAGGATGTTGCATGTGGCCTTGTTGAACTTCACAAGGTTTTTACGGACCCAGCTCTTAAACCTTTCCAGGTACCTCTGGATGGCATCCCTTCTCTCCATTGTCTTGGCTGCACCATAAAGCTTTGCGTTGTTGGCAAACTTTCTGAAGGTGAACTCAATCACACTGTCCATCCAATAAAGATGTTAAACAGCACCAGTCCCAGAACCCAGCCCTGAGGAACATCACTCATCACTGCTCACTACCTGGATATCGATACATTGACAACTCTTTGACTATGGACTGTGTCCATCCAGCCAATTTCTTATCCACCAAGTGGTCCATGCATCAAATCCATGTCTCTCCAATTTAGAGACAAGGATGTTGTGTGGAACAGTGTCACATGCTTTGCACAATCCAGGTAGATGACGTCAGTTGCTCTTCCCTTATCCATCAATGCTTTAATGCTGTTGTAGAAGGCTGTCAAATTTTTCCTTAGTAAAGCTATGTTGGCTGTTACCAATCACCTCTTTATTTTCTACTTGCCTTAGCACAGTTTCCAGGAGTATTTGAATTACTGGATTTAGCCGTATACTTGGCCATGCTAGGTTAATGGTTGGACCTGATGATCTTAAATGTCTTTTCCAACCTAAGCAATTCCATGATCTTGATGGGCACAGAGGTGAGGCTGACCAGTCTTTCGTTCCCTCGGTCATCCTTTTTTCCCTTTGTGAAAATGGGAGTTATGTGTCTTCTTTTCCAGTCAGCAGGAACTTCACTGGACTGACACAACTTCTCAAATGTGATAGATCATGTCTTGGAAACTTCATACACCAGTTTCCTCAGAACCCACAGACTTGTGCACATTTAGGTTCCTTAGATGGTCTGAAATCTGGTCTTTCCTACAGTGAGCAGTGCCTCATTCTCCCAGTCTCTACCTTTGCCTTCTGTGCCTTGGGTGGCTACAAAGATGGTCAGTAACGAAGATGTTCTTTATTTGTTTTAATGAGTATCATAGAAAGTTCAGATCTTATGAGAACAAAACAAGCAAGCACAAAGTACAAATAAAGATACAATGGGACGCAAATATGTCAGAGACTGAACTGGTCTGTGTGTAACTTTTGAAAGTGAACAGATTAGACAGAATGAAAAAAACTTTTATAGGCTTGGCCTTTTTGCTCCAGTACCGATCAATTTAAAAACTTTCAATGACTGATTGTTTGTTTCCAGGTTTCTAGGACAGTATTTTTCTGTAATTTCTGAAGCTATGCTTTCTCACAAGTGTCTCAAACTTTCCTGTATTTTGTGATCCTTAGTATATCATTGTTCTCCATTTTTATTTTCCACCTAGTATTCAATAATTTTTGTCCAGATGAACATACTCATCTGCCTTCAGAACAAGAACACTCTCCCCTCCCTCTGCTCCATGCAGGGTGTGGTAGCCAGGTCAAGGGGAACAGCACAGCACGCCTTCAATCCTAATGCTCACTTGTGCTCTTTAACAAAACAGAACACACAGTTCATGAAAAAATGCCGATGAACTACTAGATACCAGTTAATACGAATCTCTTAAGCAGATGAAAGCTGGATACATCTAGACTGATGACTGACAAAAGCTAGTACCCACATTTTCAGATCAATGTGAACTAGATAGATATGCAATAATCTGTTTCAGCATGTGGACACCTCTTGAACTTTTTATTTAGAGATTAGTATAAGACTGAAAGGATGAAGTCTAGACTTTTTTAAAAGCATTGATTTTAGCATTAACTGTTGTCATTCTGTTTACCACAGACATCAATATATAAGTCAATCTCTTTTTTCCAACATTTAGAATCTGTGGCATCAGAAGAATCCCATAAGAAATCAGTTCTGAAATACAGTTATTCCTGCTATGGTAAAAATGGTTCCTTGAATCTGTTTGGAAACAATCTAATTTCATTAATTACTCCTTTATTTATGTGGTATTAGAGAGCAGCATTCTCAGAGGGAGACTAGAATCTCCAGCTAGTTTTCCACAACATTTATTATTTTCACACAATCACAGAATCACTGAATGATCTGGAACTGGAAGGGACCTCTGGAGATAATCTAGTCCAACCCTCCTGCCGGAGCAGGTCTACCTATAGCAGGTTGCACAGGAACTGCATTCAAAACAGTGGGTTTTGAATGTCTCCTGAGAAGGAGACTCCACCACCTCTCTGGACAGCCTATTCCAGAGCTCTGCCACCCCCAAAGTAAAGAAGTTCCTCCTCATGCTTAGGTGGAACTTCTTATATTCAAGTTTGTGCCCATTTCCTCTTGTCCTATCCCTGGGCACCACTGAAAAAAGACAGGTCCTATCCTTTTGACATCCACCCTTTATAATGGAGTTTTATTTATAAGTATTAATCAGATACCCCCTCAATCTTCTCTTAAGACTGAAAAGACCCAAGTCCCTTAGCCTCTCCTCATAAGAGAGATGCTCCAGGCCCCTAATCACCTTTGTAGCCCTCCGCTGTACCCTCTCCAGCAGTTGCCTGTCCTTCTTGAATTAGGAAGCCCAGAACTGGACACAGTACTCCAGATGGGACCAATTTTATACGTGTACCATATACCTTTTTTACCTTTCCTTACCACTCTTTTCCATGTTCCTCGTGTGAGAATACCTTTACATCCCAATTGGTTTTTTTTCCCACCACTGATTCTGCGCTACTTATTTTGATATTTATTTTTTCCAATTATTTTTTTTCCCCTAAATTGAAATATACAGACAATAAGAAAGGTTTTCTGGCACCAACACCCACATCTCTGTTAGTCGCAAGAGTAGAATTAAAGTGACGTGTAATTATATAATTTTATCTTGAATGCTTTTTAATGTTTATTTTAACTCTCCCTCTGCTACATCCTTAATCAACCATTTCTGGAAGCAGAAAGCTAAACCTGCTGAACACTAGCAAAACCTTAATGAACTGTTTGGAATTTGTAACAAATTAGAAGCTGATTTTTAAAAATATCCAAATGATCTATAAAGAAGGAAAGCGAGATAGTAGCTGCCATAAAAACTACATGACTATAAATGGAGTGTTAGATGGTGAAGCAGTTCTATTGTTATGTTTTTAATGTGTACTACTTTGAGCAAGAACATTTATTGTAATGGGTCTGGCATTTACTGTTAATCAAATGATGAAAAGGTGTAGTCAAAAAGCATAACAGTGGAAAAATGCAGTTTGAGTAAAAATGGTCAGAAGTTTTGTAAATGTGTTGCATGTGAAATATCTCCATCAGCTATGAGAAAAAGACTAATAAATTTTTAAAAAGTTCTATTAATATTTAGATTGATCAATATTTGTTTCCAGGTGCTTCAAAACAGCAGTTATCATAACTATGGCCCATAAATCTATTTCCACAAGAATTCCTATTGAATTCAGAGTAGTAATCATCACTGATTTCTAATTATTTCTTTTTATATTAGACGAGTGACAGAACATGTCAGATAATAGTTGAGATGGAGAACTAACAAAAACATTTTGGCTTGAAGAGCCCTCTTGGATACTACTTCCATCTTAAAAAATTTGACAGAAAAATGAATAACAAAGACAGAAAATCCACAGCTTTTTTATTTCCCTTTCCCTCATTCACAGTTCCATGTGTAGTCACAAAATCCACAGCTTTTTTATTTCCCTTTCCCTCATACACAGTCCATGTGTTTTATTTTACAGCTGTTGCATTTTCTAGTTTACCTTTGAACTTGACTTTGTATTTTTTTTCTTTTTATTTTTTCCCTGTTGTATTTAAAAAATGATATGAAACATGATTAGAAGTAGAATGTCCCAGTTTCCTTGTTATTGCTTAGTCTCCTGGAATCTCTTTTCATGTAACTTTTGCTAAGATTGTTCTTTGCATATTAAAAGCCTTTTGGTACATTATATTTTGGCCACAAAGTTTCCATTGAAATGTATGTACATTTACTCTTGCATACATAAGCTCATTTTATGGAGAGTTAGTGATCATTCAAGGGTAACTATTGTTACACTTAGTCTGCTTGTTGTTGCAATTTTCTGAAAAAGAAAGAAACAATGCAACCCTCTAACACCCAATGAACTACCCTTATTTTTTCCAAATTTTCATGTAATTTTCATAGAATAGCAATCATGCCTTCATAGATTTTCAACATGTATTTTAGAAAGTCTAATTCTCTGGATTAACAAAAAATTCTTATAACTTTTATTGTTGCTATTATCACAATTATGCTTCTGTTCTATGGCATTTTGCAGGACATTTGACATGTTCCATTTCAAAGCACTTTTGAATGAGGAGAAGGAGACAGAGCAAAACGTCAAAATTTTCTATTGAAAAAGTTATTCCTTACTTCATTGTCCTTTTGCTCAAATTTGGGAAAAAATCTTGATTGTGAATCCCAACTGAAGGGAAACACTCAGAGAAAAGCGTTAACCTATTTTGAGGCAAGGGGGAGACTTTTCTAGATCCTGTTCTAAGTGAACTAATTTTACTCATGCATTGCATATCTATTCACTGTATTCTTGGAGTACAGTGAAAGGCTAGCTTTCTGCCAGGAGCTTTATGTTGACTATTCTAATGTCAAAGTCCTTTAGTGGTCTAACACATCATATTCACTTTTAGTGACAAATGTTTGAAAGTAGTAGAACTACAAACTCTTCCCTTCCATGCTACATCTCACATTGTTTTTACAAAACATTGAATTCTTCTCTTTAATTCTCTGACCCATATTAACATAATTAACTCTTTAAAATATAAAAAGTGGATATGGAAAGTGCGGGTGAGATATTAATAGCTAAAAGAACAAAAAAATCAGGAAAAGCAAGGTAAAATATTCAACTATTGAAAAATATATTTTTGAGATGTTGAAATATTTGTTAGATATATAGTAAATGACATAAATACAAAACGTTTTTCATGCCTTAGATAAGCATGCCTTTTTCTTAAACAGTTTTTACAAGACTCATATTACCTATAGCCATCTTTATAGAAAGTGTGGCCATTTTCTTTTATATTATGCTTTAATCATTGTACTCCTTTCCTCAAAAACAAACAAACAAAATTAGTCTGACTTTATCTGCATCCTGAAGTTCTGCTAACACAAAATTTTATTTATGGACAGATGAAGAAAAACATTTTCTGAAGAAGTCTAAGTTTATGCATCAGCATGAGCATATTAAGTCAAAGGTTAAATAGAATTAAGGTCACAAAGACCAGTTTCAGGCTGTGTTTGTTTCTTTTTCAAACATGATTCTGTCACTGAGGCAGAATCTCACATAATTTAATTTTCTAAACATTGACGTAACTAAAAAACTAAGAGAGATCAGATGTGATAAAACTTCTGCATAAAATCTGTTCTGCATCAAACTTTGAGTTTAATGCAAATTATTTGCAATGTTTTACATTTCATTCATTGCTACAAATAGTGTTTTCAACAATGTCAATCTTCTTATGCTGCTCTCTGCTGGGCTGGGTTTTATCATTGTCCCAAGAACTCAACAGAATTAGGAATTATGTACCCTGAGATGTTCTCAGAGAAAGGCTATATTTTGCATAATAATTAAGTAATATTATTATCATAGATACACAAGAGGGTGAAGGATATCGTTTTGGGCAGTCAATAGGTGCTGCTAACTTCTGTTTTTCACCAATAGGTAGTGATAGGTTTTTTCACTCCTACACACCAATTTTTATTTTTCTAGATTATTTTCCTGTTCTTACATTTAGACTAGCCAGTGATAGTTACCAGTACTTACTTTCTGAGAACACTTTCACCTTTTCCCAGACTGTTTTTCACCTTTTCAGATGATATGTTACCATTAAAATTCCTTGGGTTTATACTTATTAATAGTATCTCAGGACATCTCTAGTTTCTAGGTATCTGACTGTACTTCAAAGATGCCAGTTGCAATTTTCAAGGATGCTTCTGGTTCACAGGCCTTTTTCACAGGCTCACAGTTCTCAGGCTGGCAGGTATTTTCTCTGTCAGTAACTTAGAGCAGACATTTTCTTTTCTGCAGTAATTTTCCACTTCTAACTACACTGCCTTTATGACTGCCCACATCACAGCTGCACATAACTAAAGTCAAGCACTTTCTACAGCAAAAAAAAAGATCACCACATGAGATTAAATCATGTGCTCCTTTTGCACATAGTTTTCCAAGCATATAGAGTTCTTCACTAATAAGAGATTTTAGTAAGGATCATTTCAATAAAATAAATAATGTAACAAGTGTGTCAGATATCTACATATGAGCTATTTCAGTTCTGCCTGTAAGAGTTATGAATCCATACCTTAGCTTGCCTTTTTCTCATTTCTAAACTGTGTACCATAGACAGTACCATCTATTGACTCCTGTATACAGTAAGAAGGAAACCTGATTAGCTTTCCAGGTAGTGGTTCAAGTCACATTCCTTTTTGGTATTGGAACTCTAGAAATGCCAAAGGAGAATAATTTTTTTTCCTATTAAAATATCACCATGAAGCACTAGACAATGCACTTGAAATAGGCATAGAAGTGTTAGATTGTTAGGTATTGCAAAAGAAGTTGAAAAGTAAAAATTAGACTGTAAAAATGTGGAGAAGTGTATCTTGAAATGTGAACATAATCCAGGCAGTGATCTCTGCATGCTAGAATAATATACTTAAGAAATAATAATAAAGGTTATATATATAAAAGTCATTAGAAACCCACTTGCATTTCTTTTAATAAAGGCAGAGAAAGAGGCTTTGAGATTTCTTTTTTTTTATTGTAATAAATAACTTTAAGTATATGCCAGACTTTAACAAAAAAGGTATTAAATTTCTCCTCTGGGCAGCATTGCTCAATAATCATCTTCTAAGGAGTATCTTTTAGTATCTTAGTCTCTGTCAAAGTTAAGATATTTGGCCAGATAAACTACTGGTCTAATCCATCATCACAATTCCTATGCTCCTATGGCTTTTTATTTCCTCAGGAACAACTACTTTGAACTGGATAATACAATTTCATGCCTACTTCCCTTGTTATTTGGAATGAATAATACTCAGTATAATAGGCAAATCTTACAAAGAGCTTTTACTTCTGAGTAGTGAAATGATGCACTGACATTTTTGATAGTGAATAGATTTCACAACTGACATATTCATAGCTTTTAAATGGAGAAGTCTTCAAATATCTTCAAAAAGCTTCTGAAGCTTTCCAGTATAAGGACTTGTCTCTTTTTAAGATGATATGTTGTTAAAAATTATGAATTAGGGCCAGGTTTTGCTGTGTTTGGGGTTTTTTTTGTTTGTTGTTTGGTTGGGTATTTTTGTTGGTTTTTTTTCTCTTTTATTTCAAAATTCTGTGTCAAAGTTGATATTTATGTATACAAATAAGTTGATATTGTAAAATTAGCGAGCATCTGAGGCTACCATTAAAAGTTCCAAATCTTAGTTGTCTCACAAGACATAAATTTTTGTCGCTTTTGTAAGTATATTAGTGCATAACATGCAAGATCTTATGGATAACATTTCAGCCATGGTCCCATCTATTTATTTTCCACTAAATGGTAACAACACAGTGTTTCCCCACTGTGAAACAGTAAACAGTATCTTGTGTTACTAAGGTATTAGGCCTAGAAATTCAAAAGCCCACATTTAAATATGTTTTCTCCTGCAGACTTCCTGTGTGATGTTGGACTATCCATTTAGGAGATGAAGCATAGAGAATATAAGGAAGATCAAAAATTACCATTTTCTCCCAGATTTTCCCTTGTAACAGTAATGGAAAAAATGGAGCATTGTTCTCCATAAAATACTTCAACATCATCTGTGTTAGAAGATGGAGTTTCTATGGAGCCAACAAAGAATGGCAGAACAACTGAGACAGACATCTAATACTGTAGACATCTGCCTCTTGTTGTTAGTAGTCTAAACAAATTTATCTCTTGATCTCTGTCTGTGAGTTTTACAGCTAGGTTTCAAACAGTCCCTTTAGATACTGTATGCCTCAATTCTCCACCAGTAATGTTTATGAGTTCTTAGGTAATGTGTGTTTTAAGAATAAATTAATTTAATAATTCAGAAACATTTAATTGCCACAGGGAGCTCTATCAGTATCTTTTCTAGAGATTACAATTTGTGTTTCAGATAGGCCATCAATTTAAATTCAAGCATTAGCTTTCATCTATCAGTGATATGAGAAACATTTAAATTCAGAAATGTAGAAGATATAGCTAATATTAATTCTCTAAACTACTCAGTATCACTAAATTAAATTAAGTCTTTTCAGAAGCAAAGTAATTAAATCAAAACCCTTATGTCATGCCATTGTAGCATAACTTGCTCTTAACAGAATATCTTTGATAAGACACTTGGGAATTTATTTTAAAAAAAGATCAATCCTGATCAGTCCCAGTGTCAAAAGGTGAGGAGTTCATTGCAGCTCTGAAATATGCTCCTAAGAAGAGCTCATGACATTTTCAATAGTCCATAGGAAAAAAATATTCAAATTCTTCAATGGGATGAACCATTTCCCAAGCAAATATTTGTATATATTTCTAATATAATGATATACTGATATCCTTAAGTGTTACCCTGAGAAGTGTATGGTATGTTCAGGAACAGAGCTTTGCATATCGTGTGCCTTGCTTGTCTTTCTATTAATTTGCCAATGAAAAAGGTGGATATTACCTCTGAGCTAAATTATAACATTCTTACTGAACATAAGGAAAAAGATGAATAAACTATTTTTTTCCTAGAACTTAAGATACATTTTCTAGCAATATTGAAGTACATCAGCAGAGAAAGAACAAAAAAATTGTTATCTAAATATTACGCAAAATATCTGTGACATTTTTTGTAAATAAAATTCATATATTCTTGACATTTCCTAGTTGATATTCTTCAAATCAAGTTTCAAGAAACAATTTTAATATATATTTGATCCAAAAAAAAAAAGTGTGAGACAAACAAAAGAATAAAAATGGTACTGAAAAAAATTGTAGCACTGACAAAATTAAGGTCCAGATACAGCAAGTTACTAAGTGCAACTTCAGCTGGAGTTGATGTGACTTACAACTTGGCCCTCAATAATAGTAAAATAGCAAATAGCTCATTAACCTTTTCTTAGTGCCAGAGAAGCCCCACTGAACAGCTGCTAGTTTTCTATTCTTAGTGTACAGTGTATGCTAATAAAGAAAAGTGGGTTTGCTTCATGGGGATATCCTGAGAAGTATCTTTAATTCTTATTGTACTATTTTTATGAATTTCATACACATTGTTATTTTCAGGCACCATAAAAATATAAAAAAATGAAAAATTAAAGACAAAACCAATTCTGGCTTTTCTCCTTAGGCCAGAAACAGTATTTTTGCCACAGTCTTCTCTTAATTGTACAGTTACAGACTGTAATTATTTGTCCTATTTTTCACAAGGTAGGTAATAAACGCAATGATAATGATAAGAACAACAGTGAAATCCTAATCAACAAAAGCAATATTCTTTGACTTTTAAAAAATCTTTTTAAGACAAAAAATGATATTGTAATGATCTGTAAAATACAGACTGTTTGTTATCATAGAATCATAAAATCATTGAACACCAGGTTAGAAGGGACCTCAAGGATGATCTGGTCCAGCTTTCTTGGCAAAAGCACAGTCTAAGCTAGATGTCCTAGCACCCTGTCCAGTTGAATCTTTAAAGTGTCTAGTGATGGAATTCCACCACTTCCCTGGGGAAAGTATTCCAATGGCTGGTTGTTTTCATTGTAAAAAATTTTCCTCTTGTGTTCAATTGGAATATCCCCTGGAGTAACTTGTGACTCCTTGTAAAAAGAGTCTCTTTTTAAATACTGGAACATGGTGATTAGGTCTCCCCTAACCCTTCTTTTCCTCAAGGCTGAACAAACCCAATTCTCTCAGCCTTTCCTCATATGGCAGACTTCCCAGTCCTCTAATCATCTTTGTGGCCCTAATCGAAACTTTTTCCACACCTTTTTTTGTATTGCGGGAACCAAAACTGAAGCAAATGATCTAATCAGACAAAGTTATTCTTGTAAGAAAGTAGATCATTTATTTTAAAAAGATTTAAAGTTGCCCTTGTAGATCTAGAGAACAATTTTGCCTTCTTTAAAGTTCCATACAAAAGCTGAAAATAAATAGACATTTTAATCTTTTTTTTCAGTCAGCAAAATGAACCAAATAATATGGGATTTCATATTAAAAAAAAAAATGTAAACAGTAAGATAATACAGTTTTCAGCATTAGATTTGGAATAGCTCCAGGGTTGAAATGGAAATTCAGACAGATTAAATATCTGGAACTTAAGTATGGGATCCCTGGTGTAATTCAGAGACACATATTTACAAAACCACATGCCCCAGAGTTTCTAAGATATGCAAGCAAATAAAATGAGTTTAGGGGATTTACAGCTTCCTAATGTCCTTATGAAAACTCCTTAATCAAAAGCCCTTAAGTAATTTATCTCTATCTTCTGTTCTGGGCACCCTAGACACGCTTGAAAAGCAGATTTATGATACTGATTGGTTTTAATTTCTGACATATATTTCTTTAAAGTTCTCCTCTAAACAAATACCCTTCAGTGTCTATTAGTGGTCATTTAACACCTACCATGTGCTCTGTTTTAGAAAAAAACAAATAAATAAAAAGAATCCTTACTCTACTCTAAGAATCCTACTCTTACGTCAAAACCAAAGCCTCAGTTCTATAAATAAATGTTTTACCATTGACTGATAAGCTTGTGTAAGTACAAGCCTTAGATAAGAAAATAAAATAAAACCCCTCTTAACTATATTATGCTAATGTAAGGTTGTGACCTACTCAGAAAGTATGCATATAAATTTAAGGCAAAGCTAACTAAAATATTTCACCTTTTTAATTTTAATTTTTTTTTTTGAATAAAGCACTGCCTTATTGTGATATTTAAGGAAGAATGTTCAGCTGCAACTTAAGTGAGAATGGTTTTGTCAAGTGTTTAGTAACAGCTTTTCCTCTGTTTTTCTGTCTTGATAATTTTAGAAATAGTTACCAATATGAGAATAGTTACCAATGAGAATTCTATGTAGGAGTTTTTCCAAATATTGTTCTGAACTGCTATTTTGCAATGTTTAATGACTACATGCTTGAAATATTTCATGTGTGCTTTGTCTGAAGCCTAACACCTATGACTGACTTCAGTCATAATGAAAGAGTTTTGATTAGTTAGCAAAACCAGAAGATCATAAAGCAGTTCATGTTTTTAAATTGTTGTTCAGGTGCATAGTTAGAGACCAAAGCATCATAAGGCCTTTGATAGTAAGGCCGTAGCATTTCTCTTGGTATCTTTGTTCTTCCCTCTTTTTCCTCTTTAGATTTTTGTTTCCCTTTTCCCTCCTTCGTTCCTTCCATTCCTTCCTTCCTTTCTCCCTCCCTCTCTCCTTCCCCTCCCTTCTTTAATACATACAACATGGAATGACAACATTTGCCATAGGTCAGGGTGCTTTTCTGCTCAGCCTTGATGTTGCAGAACTCTGAGCAAATAACAGACAACCTCCAATCACAGGTGGGTTCTTGCAGAGATTATTGGCCAAACACTGTTTTCTGTCTTGGCTTCTAATATAGAGATTCCCTTCATTGTAGATGGCAAGTACTGAGGCTTGTACCCTTTTTACCTCCAGTTATGAAGCATATTCTCTATTCATCAGTGTCAGCAACTTACATAACTTTAATTAGCAGGAGAGACATACACCCTTGAATTAGACTGTTGTTATCAAAAGGAAAGAGATATTTTTTTGTTAGTTTTCTCTTATTCCTGCCACACAATTTGGCAGTCCCTAGAGTCAGTTTTACTGTCAGGAAAACTTTTTTATTTTGAAAATATCCTGGTTGTGAACATTTCATGTTTATATTTAAAAGAAATTAATGAATATTCACCATTTTGTCTATGTCACCTTGAAAAGCTGAGTCTAACAGTTAACATGAAGAGTGCATGCCCCAGAAAATTATATTCACTGCTTCAATATATATTATGATCAAAAGGTCTTACCAAGTTTTCCAAAGAGCTTTGTTTAAACTGAGAGATTCCATATTCATATGAATGAAAAAACTCCTACAAACAATCAATTTATCTTCCTTTGCATTACATTACTAAAGCTATGTCACATGCAATTGGTGTCACATACGGTGGTTCCCTAGTGAAAACCTCCAGACACTTGGAGACACTCCAACCCCTGTGAGAATGATTACCTACCCTCATCATCAGTGGAAGGACAGAGAAAATACAGCAACTGAAATCAGGCATTCAAACACTAAAAAAAGAGTAATGTATAGTTTGAAATATTATTTAGTAATATCATATGAATACTTTAACTTTTTTGTTCACTCATGTTGTCTTGCTTAAGAGGCCAAATTAAATATTTTCCATTTTGCCTTTCTTACTTTTAACACTGACTTCTTTACGCTGAGTAACAATTTTAATTTAATTTAGTGTGTGAGAATAAATCCAATTTTCTCTTTTGGGTGACTATATCTTTAGACTCCATGACGTGTACAGCTTTTCAATCAATGGAGTTTCATTTTGTTTCAGCTTGGAATAATTGAGAATAACCCTGCAAATGATTAAAAACTGTCAAGAGTTGCTGACTATACTCTTGTCTATACAGTGCATAGGTACTATGTCTGTCTAAAGATGTAACAAGAAGTATCAATAGATATTCATGACTTTGAAGTCAACACTTTGAGTAGTGTGTTGTATTAGAAAGTTCCTCTTACACCCTCACCAAAGCAAGAAGAAGACTAATTGACAATCACTCTTTTGTATAATTTGTATGCATATGCACAGCCATATCTTAATTAGTGTTAATTTTAAATATAGAAAATATTGATCTAAAAATGGAAAACTAAAATGTATAACTTGTCCATAAATGTTGCTCTACGTCTAACAATGCAAATTGGATGTACTATTACAATGTTGTCATAGAGCAGTTGAATTTAGCCAATATCTACTACATATGTCCCCATAAACTGTAGTTAAATACTGAAAATTATATAGAAAAGACTTTATAAAGAAAGTGTTTAAAAACAAATTTCAAGTCCTCTGAATCTAGTAGAACTGAAGTACTCAGTGCTTCATCATGTTATCTAGGCCATTTATTTAAAATAATAGCTTTGTCTTTTCATATTTTCAGCATACCTTCAAATGTTGTACAGTTGAGTCATAGCTAGATTGAACGGATAATAAATGTTTTCAAATGAAAAGAAAAATTATAATTTTTTTCTAGATACTGATGATTAATTTCCTAGCTGAGGTTAGCCTATTATGTGTTCTTTTCATGTGACAAAATACTTGAATAGTAAGAAAATGTTTTTGAAAATACTGGTTACACGAGAAAAGTTCTAAAAAGGAAGAGATGATTATAGATGCAAATGTTAAAATGGAAGTTTATTCAACACTTTCCTTACCTATTTAAAAAATTAGGAAATAAGTATTTAAATATGATGAAGGATAGAATTTTTAAGAACTCTAGTCATACATGTTTATTCCTGTATTTGTAACAAAAATGTTGATTGGCAGAGTAAGTAGATATGTTTATCATTTTAAAAGTGACTGGTGATGCAAAAACCCATGTGAAGTTATAATCTCTGGTATTGTTGCTTAGTCGCTCTTCAAACTTTTGTTGGATCATCACAGTATATTTGACATAATTCAGCAAAAATATTTTTAATATGTTTATTTTCCTTTTCTGTACCTTATTTGTTTCTTATGGAGCTAATCTGTAATGGCATTTTCAAATAACTGTTTTAAATCTATAAGACCATTCAAAAGATGTGTTTTATTTTCATAAGGTGATAAATTGATATGTTAATTGAATTTTAATCTGAATGGTCTGTCTATCCACAAGAACATATATTTCATATATTCTCAGAATAGCCTTCTCATTGGCTTACTAGAGTTACTGGCTGCACTGTTTCATTTAAAGATGTTTGATACACCTCTTCTTAGCATTGAGTTGTTTCATGGAAACTTTCATGATACATATGGTAGATACCATACAGCAATGGCTGCCTTGCCTCTCAGAGATTTTGAGCTTTGCATTGTTTCTCTGCCTTCTGGATCTTCTGGAATAAAGCAAGACAGCATGCTCTCCGTGTAAAGTATTGCATCTATATTCTTGTGATTACTTTAGTCTGAAGTATATGGGTTTCAGCAACATTTGTGTAAAGACAGAAAGGCACTTTGAGTGTTCAGTTTAATAAGTGTACTAAAAAAACCCCTCAAAGTAGGAGCATTGTTCCTTTGTATGTATTCTAGAGCCCTCTTTTCTGTGCAATGCAATAGCTCTTTCTAAACTCCTTACTTTTGTTTCTACTCCTAAAGATTTCATGTAGATGTGAAAATTTCTACTTATACCATTGCCAATAAGATTTCCAAGTAAAAATAAAGTTTGTGGTGATTTGCAACTCCTTGTGTTCTTATTTATTTGCAGTGTTATGTGACAGTAATGAATGTAACATATTTTTGATTTCACACTCTTGTGTCACAACTAAAACAACCTTCCCTTCCTCGGGATTTTATTGGCCACTCATTTTCTTTTTGTTGTGCCTTGGGTGAATCAAGAAGCCAGAATGAGTACATTGTGATTCATAAGATCAGATAAGAATTGTTTGCACATACTGATGACTCTGAGACAATGTATACACCTTATGGCAGATTCTACTTACCTTGAAGAAATGAAATGACTAATTGGAAAAAAAAATAAGAGTGTCTGAAATGAAAGAAACTGTTGGTCCTTCAAATAACAACTATACCAGCAAGGAAAAAGTGCAACAGGGACATCCTTGATGTAGATACAAAGGAGTTGACCAAATAATCTCTGAAGTTAAGATTTTCTCTGGCCACTTTCCAGCGTGAGCTGGGAAGGACTGAATAGCTTTTATTTTGCCTAATATAATGCTACTTCACAAGGGTGACATATAATCTACTTCTTAAGGTCTGATTAATTTTCTTTTTCATTGCAGTGAACTTTGAATATGCACTGGCAGCTCTGAAAGGAGTGTGCAACATATTAATATCCTGATTGTCTTGCTATTCATGATTTTGTAAGGTAAAAGTCAAAGCTGAATTAAAACCCTGTTGCTAAAAATCTCAAACCTACACCAAAGCCTCAAAGATAATAAAATCCCCCATTTAAGAAGAGGACAATGAAACACATTAATAGAGATTTCTACACTTTTCTGCCCCTTTTGGCACTTCAACATAAATCATGATTTTATGGCACATTTTTTTTATTATGGCAGTGTATAGTATTTATTTCTTTCTTATTGAGTTTAAAGTAAATGTTGTTAATGTGAGATGACTAAATGATTTAATAGATATCCCATAGATAAATATAGTAACATATAGCAGTATTTGTAGCCATAATCTGAATCACTGTTTTTGTCAAATTAAATAAATTTTGTCAAATAAAATAAAATTTTTAAAAAGTAAATTAAATGAAGATTTTGTATTTCTATTGGGGTGAATATATCAGTATCATATGCAATATAGAGTTTTTTAACACATATTTAACTGATTATATTGCTTCATTGGTTTGGGTGCATTTTTTTCCCTAAATATTGATTTAAAAAAAAAACAAACAAAACATTTTTCTGAGTGTGACACTTTCTCACTTTCTGGAAGAACACTCTGTAATTTTAGTATCCAGACATAAACTCAAAAAGTAAAATACTTTCACATTTTCTATTAAAAGACAAAATTATTTGTAAAAAGTTCTATCTGCATTTAAGTGAAAAAAAAACAAGTAAGGTCAGAAAACATTGTTTAATTCAATATTTTCCACTGAGCTAGTAAAACTGAGTGATCTAAATGGCACTCTCAGAGTCATAGTTTCATTAAGATTTTGAGAAAAATTAGAATTGAATCTTGAACAGGGATGGTAGCTGGGTTATTCTGGTGACTAATGAAAGTTCTGACACATAATGGTATAGTATTAAGCCATGATAGATTTTTTTGTTTTCATTATGCTGTGTTTATTTTCTTGTTTCAGTCTTGTGTTTCCCAGTCATTGCTATTTTATTGTTCAAGACATGTCAGCAGAGTTACTCCAGGTATTTTCATTTCCTGTTGAAATGATGTTGTTGAAAGACTGATTTGAGACATGCAGATTTGGACACTGTCAATAATGCATGTTCTAACTTGTTTGTGAGTTCTGTCTTAGCACCAGATCTTTGCTAAATATAATTGTATTTCATTACATATTTTTTTTATGACAGAGCTCAAAGAAACCTCAAGGCATTTAAGTGATATTTCTTTGTAAAAATTCCAAACATGGACAAGTAGTGATTTAGTTACAACTGAATCATGACTTGGACCATGCAGCAGGAATACAGGAAATAGTTGAAGGATGTTGAAGATTTTTGTGACTTTCAGCTGATTGCAGCTATTTTGAAATTACAGGAGGCATCCAGAACTTTTAATGAGTTTCTATATTAAGGTTAACACTTTGACTTAATGTTGGAATGAAAAGGCTAATGATTGCAAATAATAGTGAATGTGTCATAAGTTATTGTTCTCCCTAACAAGCAAGAAGCATATGATCACTCCATGAATTTTTCAAGAGATTTTCAGATGCCATATGTGTTGCAGTAATTCAGACACATGGACAATACTAAAGACAAGACCTGCATCTATAACTAGTTATTCCAGAAGAAACTAAAAGTCAATACATTTATATATGGCTTTCAGGGTTAGTGGACATTGAACACTTAGTTCAAGGTAGTAGGTTTCTCATCTGAAGTGAAATACCTGTATTTTCCTTGGTGGACTTTGTGTCAAGAATATATGTCAAAAAATGTTAATAATTCTGTAGTCTCTATCATTAGGAGGACATTTCTCTAGTCTTTAAAAAAAGCTAAAATTATCAATGAGAAATGTATCTTTGTGATAGAGATCTCCATACTATATGGTATATTATATTCAAATGCACACTCTTTGAATCAGCTAGAGCTGACATCAAAAGATGTTATAGAAAGAAATAATCACACAAAAATTAGCCAATGCTTACCAATATTTCTAGACATACATATGCATACAGTCAAAGTGTCTTCTGGATGACACTGGATGAGTGGCTCTTACATTTTTATTACAGCCAAAGTCATCAGGCAAGCTGATGCCATCTGGAATAGCAAATAAGAATGTGTTCATCTAAGTAAACATTAACGCTACCTGAAAGCGCAGTAGGTATCAACCACAGCAATAAAGGACATGACCCATAACCTTTCTTCTCCAGCTAATAGTAATATTAATGCAGAAAACAAAACCATACTGACTATAATCAGCAGTAGGTTCTCCTAGCTGTTGATGTGACAACTGTTCTATTCCTATTTTTTTACTAAAGAAAAATATTCATTCAACTGCCAGATTTCTGTCCTATGTCATTTTCATTTTCTCTTTTTTTTTTCACTCCCTTGGATGATAAATCATGCAATAATCATAAAATCTTCTGTTTATATAGCAATTTTCATTCCAGTGGATATTGATACAGATATAGATTGTCGATGGAAGGCTTGTGGTCAATGAGGCTGAATAGATACTCCTCTGTGATGCAAGGGAACAGCAAAATTACAAGTGTAAAAAGTGTAAACTGAAATGTTAGTTTAAGAAACCAACAGCAATTTTTTTTCCTTTCAGGTGCCATGAGCTTCTATGACAGCCTTGAAAAATCAAGTAAATTTTATTTTCTCTTCTGTTTTGCACTGTTGTCTCAAAATCCCCACAGTTGTCCTATCAGGTCTAATTGATCATAGATTAGCAACAATAAGGATTAGTGGCTGAGTCAGCCATATGCTTGTCACTTAAATTTTTTAATATTTATTGTTTGAAACTGTCTTGTTTATTTTTCAGCTGTGATATTTATTTTAGCACACCCTTATCTGTACAATATAAAGGCCACAAATCTCAGCCTATATATACCAGTATAGGAAAAAAAATAATCTATGCAACTAGCACAGAATAGACTAACAGATAAATGCTGGGTACTTCCAGTGGAAGTGTGGGATTGAAGTCAGCATCATATATGTTATCTGTGATAAAGAGTGATTCATTCTCTCCCTTTCCAAGACAGGTTAAAATAAAATAAAGAACTACCAAAAAATGTAAAAAAGAACAGATAAAGGCAAGATATCAACAACAATTCTACTACAAAATAATATTTCTTTTTTCTTATTTTTTTTTTCTTTCTGTTATGCACAAAAAACAGCAATGGCAATTATGGAGAATACTTAATAAGTGATATCTTCATAAAGTGTGACTTCTCATTCCCTCTGGCCCTAATTAAAATGGTGATGTGTTGGACCTAATGGAAAAGACCAGCTTTTTTCTTCTATTACTTGGGGTAAAGTATATTGACTTCAGCAACATTATTCTGTTGAATGAAACTGCAATTTATTCTTGATTATTTAAAGAATAACTTGAGACATATTCTAAATATGTCCTGAAGTTTACTTTTGTAATTTGTTCTTGCTCTGTCTAATTTTTTAAACTATAATTAAAGTTTCTAAAACTCTTTTAAATGTGCTATGATTTCTTTCTCTCCTATGCAGTTCTCAGTCACACAGGGACTCAAATCTCCTGGTCTGACCACAATGTTTTCACTTCTCTTTTAACTTTATGCATTTATTTATGCTTACATGGCTTTTTTCTTTTTTTTCTTTTTTCTAATGTGACCTACCAAGAATAGATTCTCTCGTTTCCACTCTTGATTTTTCATGAATTATTGAGTTTTGGCCATTTTCATTCAACTTGTTTCACATTTCCTCCAAGTCAGCTTTTCTTACAGTGCAATATCTTTGTGTTTGCTGACCTCTCTACAGAACCCCATCAGCGTTTCAAACTTAATGATATTATAATAATGATATCCTACATGCTTTCAAACTTTAACCTTGTTTATCTTACAGCAGTAGTCTCATCTTCAATTATTTGGCCCCTTTGACCTCATTTGCTGCTTACTCAACTTAGTGTGTGAAAGTTTTCAAAAATTTTTTTGTAGCTTTCTTATTTCTATTTCACTAGCAATTTTTTTCTTCCATTAAAGATAATCACAATTAAGTATTTTATTACTATTTTAAACAATTATGTTTTGCATATAAAACTTATGTGTCACCTCCTTAGACTGTTTAGAAAGACAGAATATGTTTTCAATAAGAAATCATGGTTTTTTCATTTATTTAACTCATTTATTTAACCTTTTCATTTATTTAACTTAGTCCTTATTATTTTTTCATGTCAGTCAGAAACACTTTAAGCAATGTAAAGAGTCACTCCTACTGGTATTTCTGACTCTACATATGCTAGTCTGGTAGTGAAAGTTAATTTAACAGCATACTTGAAAGTTATTCCTTCAAGAATAGAGGCAGAATACAGGTATCACTATTGACAATTCATTATCCATATCAGATAGTTGCAGTTTTGGAAATCTCCTGGAAACAGGACTGGATGATCTCAATGGTCCCTTCCAACCTAGACAATTCTATAATTTTATAATACACACATTAGACAGACTGGTTTTGTCCCACTTCTTCAAATCATACTACATGTGTTTAGAACTGTGGCTACTTTATATTTTTACTTTGTAGTGTAAATTGCAGATACTTTTCACCTTTCGCTATCCTTAGCTATACACTCAGTGAAATTACTTTAAGCCTGCAGGATGTTGCTCAACCAGAAGGATCAATACTTTGCATGAGTATGTATTGATAGAGGATTTAAGAGGAATGGTTCTTTTTCTAAAACTGCAGAATCAGGGAAGTGACATTATTGTGAAAGCTGATTGAATTATTCTCAGCTACAGTAGTAAGACATAGGCCTTTTTCTGCTGATGGCTCATTTGAAAAGAGACAATGATTTTGAAATATATATTCATTATTCTAAATTACTGAGATGTATTATATATTGTAGCCTCAGCCTATAGACTGAAAGCAAATAATTCAGTATTGTCAGAAGTATTGAGTATTCTGAATTTGCTCATGTAAAGCCTCATTGGTCCTGATTCTTACATCTAGTAATATGAGACACTCATTTGAAAGAAAGCAGAAATGGGCTTCATGATGACTTATCAGTTCTATAGTAGTCAAAAGGTGGTTTTACAGAATTTTCAGCTGTGCTTTTTCATCCATCTACATGTTTTTATGTGCAATAGCTCTCACAATTCTTTCCAAAAATATAAAAATTAATTGAATACACTGTATTTTATCCTGGAACATGCCTTTTGACACATGCCTTTTCAATAGTAAATATTGAAATTATTTTAATTTAGAGAAGTCTTTATTTTTTAGGTGCTTATTCAAACTGAAATCTACTCTGAAATAGCACAATTTCACAAAACACGACCACTTACTTACAAATTCTTAACTTTTACAAAAATTCTTTGCTGCGAACTGCTTCTAATTCTCATGCTCATCAGTGCAAGATGAATCCCGTATGATAAGACTTTCTCATAGGCCATTCTTTACAATACTTTACTTAGTTTCCATTAGTGTCATCATGAGCAATTAATATTTTTAGGGAATAGAGACATTTCTGTTGTCTGATTTGTAAAAACAGAAAGCATTTTCTTGTTAACAGACTTAAATGGGTAATTGGATTTAAATGAAATAACTTTTTTTTAAGTCCATTTACTATATTTCTGCTGTGTTGCTCTTTCTTTTTTCTCTCTCCCTCATGGGATATACATATTGTAGTTTATAAGACACTTTTACTTTTGGAGGTTTCTTATTTCAAAATCCACATATGACTTGATTTGGTCCAGTTCTAACACTTTGAAGTCTAACTTTTTAAAGCAAGACAGATCTCTCTGGTACTCTGTCCTACATTCTACTCCAAGTCTAATTTCTAATATATTAAACTGTTTCAATTTAATATCCTACAACAAATAGAAATTTTTATCCCTACAGCCAATTTAGTGCTTACATATGAATGCTTCTGGTATCCAGTGAACATGCAGTCTTACAGTGGGTTATCTTCAATGCAGAAAAATTGAAATAGACCCAGATATGGTAATTCTAAGGGCTGGGGGGATGTATAGTCCTATATAATTAAACACATTATGATAATACTATGAATATAATAAGTATGGTAAGCATTTCTGGATACACTTATTGGGAAATGCAATGTGTATTCTTAGAAAGTGTTGTTTTCAGCCAGAAAGAGTATGATAAATTATGTGCAGTGACTTTTCCACAGGTCAGAAAATGTTAGCTAAGGAATGACTGGTTTTAAAATTTCAGTGAGGTTTAGCTGGTTTTCAAGTTACTGTTTTCATCTTGGCTTTCTGCTGTTTGGAACAAGTAACTTTAAAAAACTGCTAGGTAACTATTATTAATTGCTGTATTTCTTACCCAATAGATTCACAACCATTTTCACTCCAGCACTAGTTATTCTTGCACAGGAGCACTGAAGCAAACAAGTTCATGAGACTAGTGTTGCTGCAGGTTCAAAATCGAGTTCAATAAACTATATATCACCTTTTTTAAATTACTTCAATAATTAATATCATACTAGACTTCCTAGACTCTTCTCTACCAACATTATGGAGTGATTTGTGACTTACTAAATAAATAGATTAGAGGAAGAATTTCAAAGTTACAATTCAGTAATGAAAAAATCTCAAAGCATGTGCCAGTAACACGATAACTTTTACACATACATTTTATTATCTTTTAATGTTCTCCATTTCTTCTTCATTGCTGTATTTCATACCCAATAGATTCACAACCATTTTCACTCCAGCACCAGCCCTCTCGCCTTGCACTGAGGTGCAAATCCACTCCTATGCTAACTCCAGTTCTTGTTTTTCTTTTTCCATCCTGCAGTATTGTTTCACAGCAGCCTGTGAAAATTGATACAGCACAGAAGATATGGTCCCTATTTCTCCCACCATTTTCAGTATGTTCCCCTAAGTTTTCTTAGTAACTTAGTGATTAAAATTGATAAGTGGCATCCACTGAGTCTCAGAACAGGTTGAGGCATGCTTCATAGCTGAAGCCAGCTTTTATGAATAAAATTCTCAATATTGTTTTTAAAAGCAATTAAAATGTCAGCTTAATCTTATTCCTGACTCTGGAAAAGGATGTAAACAGACTCTGAAATTTGGGAAGCTGCTGAGACAAGTGGGTTACCAAAATGCTGCAGAAACTGTTCAAGGAGTTACAGGTTTTCCTGTCTCATCTAGCAATGCTTTTTTTTCTACGAACTATTTTCTACATAGCTACATATTTTCTAAATAGCTAAAACCTATTTTATTTCATTAATGAAAGATTTACATGTGTCCACTGTTCTGTGCTTTAAGAAACAAAGAATGCAGAATACAAGAACAAGTAGTAATAACTGAATTCCATTTCTGTCTCCATTTATATAACTAATTAACTTTTTGATCAGCCTAAAATAAAGATTAAAGTCAGTGTTTACGGTCTGAAATTCTGAAAGACACGTTTTCTACTTCCAGGTGTATAATTTCTTGTCATGTTTCAAAATAATCAGTAAAGATTCCGCCCCCCTCCTCTCCCCGTATGGCTGCTTTCCCAAACATGTTCACAGCTATTTAGAAGCCTTTTTCTCGTAATGAGTAGCTTGCACAAAGTGGTAACTGCTGCTTTACTATGAATATGCTAACTGCAAGTGACAGTACCAGTACAACCTAAGAACCATCCAGGAGTTCTAGATCTTTCAGATGTCCTAATTTTCCCAGATGATTAAAAACGCTCCCTAACAACAGCAGCTAATTATTGATGGGCAGATGCTACTATCCTCATTCCAGAAAGAAATCCTTTGAAAGACAAGACACTCTAAACTATATGATTGCAAATCTTACAAATGTGGCTTCCATTCCTAAAAGGTGTGAGCATGTGCAAAACTCAGATTTACTAAAGTTAGCAGCCTAAATTGAGCTACACGATCACATTATTCACATATATTGCCCTGCCTTTCGCTGTATTGTATTTCTTGCCCTGCAAATGCTTTGGGTCAATGACAATTTTTTTATGTTTTGATATGACAACATATAGCATGATAATAATAATAATTACTAGTTTGGCCTGGCCAAATATATATAGAAAGCAGCTCCCATACTTTTGTCAAACTGGTTTACTTATTGCCCATAAAAACAGAACATTACACGCTTAATTACCCAAGAAGTCATAATGAAAAAATTATAAAAAAATCTTCCCTTAAAATAATAACATTAGCAAGAAAATAGTATTTATTACCAAAAGCTCAAAGTAATTTTTTGCCATCTTTATCAATAAAATTATCTCACCAATAATTAAGACAGCTATATCCTTGCAGAATGTAATCTAATTCCAACTGAAATAGCAACATCATTTTTTCCTGATGTATGAAATGTGTCATCAACCTGTTTGGAAATCAATGGTCTGTGAAGAATACCTGTATATCAGTAAAAACAAGGACACAGTGAATATCAGAATAAGGACATTGAACTGCCCCATTTCACTAGGCTTGTGTAGGTGTCTAATTGTCTATTTAGATAATGCACAGGGGTTTTCTAATCCCATGTAAAATTCCTTCTGGTAGTGCTGAATTCTATTATAAAGGTTGAGGATCCTCAGGATTTTAATGAATCAGACTTTTGTATGTCTTTTTAAGAAAATGAAAAGAATTGGCAGGAATTTTTCCCCTCTGTACATTAGAAAAAGTAAAGGACAGCACAGTAGTGGCCTTTAACAGAGATCAGTGATTTCTGGTAACATACCTTAAAATGGAAGCCATTGCTTTTAAATGTAAGAACCTAGGACACTGAGGATGCTTCTGTTCTCTCAGCTCATCATTGTTGTTATTTTGAGCAATGTTTTTAATACAGACCTTACTTCTGAGAGTCAGCAAGTATCTTATGGCTTTCCCTGTGATGGCATGTGAAGCAGATGTTTTATGTTCTCTGAATGAAGTTATCTTTTAACTAGTTATAGAGATAGTACTTGTGGAAGTAATGCCAGTATGGGAACTTTACTATGCCATTATATTTCACAAATAATGGAAAAGCTCTGATATATATGACTTTCTTTCCTCGAAATTGTCATTAAAAACAAGATCATAGTTACTGTTGCTTCTGTCAAACATGAATACACTGAAAATCTAAGAAAACCATTTAGTAAAGCAATTTAGTCAGAAGAACTTGAAAGCAGAGAGGGTTTGAAATTTATGTAACTCACAGTTGTCAAAGTTATCATATTGTTTCCTAAGGAAGTACATAAATACTTGTACTGAAGTAGCTTGTAGAAAAGATCTGTAAATCTCACAGGAAAAAATAATCAGTAAATTGAGTGTACTCAGAAATCCCACAAACAGAGAAAAAATTGATGATCACCAAAGACAATTGTCTTAGTGATTAGTGAGGTACAAAGATAAATCAAACTTTCCAAAGTAAATTTAAGCAAACAAAATATCCAAATTTCTTTGCTACAAAAGAAGACAAAGGCAGACATATGGATAGAGATTGTAGCTACGACGTGACCCAGAATAAAATTAACATTTTTCTGCAGTTCTCAGAAAGAGCAGAGAAAAAGCAAAGGAGATAATGAGAATAAATTTGCAGAAAAATTAAAAAAAAAACTTGTGCATGATCTCATCAACCAGTGACAAAGGTTTTTAATTCAAAATATCAATTCATGGTGGATATTATTTCTCTGGAAACCTGGCAAATAGTGTACTTATGTGAAGAAGAGGAGTAAAAATTATTAACTTGACCTTGATATCATACAATGCCAAATATTAAAGAAAAGAGCAATTTAAGATATCGAGACAAGAGAAATATATTTATATATTTTTTTCCAAAGGCAGTAATCTGATAGCTTTCTTTAGTAACAGATTAAGAAAATCTACCCAGATTTTAGTATAACATTTTAGTCAGTTTAACACCACATGGGAAATTATTAGCAAATCTGAAGAAGACGAGATGTAGAATTGTAGATTTTGTAAATTGTAAAATTCTCCTGTAAACAGAAGAAGTGTTCTGAATGTTCTAAAAATTGTTCTGAAAAAGGACAATGAAACTTGCTGGAGCTTATATACTTCCTTAAGAATTTGTCTTTGATCATTTTAAGGTGACTGATATTAGTGACTAGCTCAAAAAAGTAATGAAATATTCTTATTATATGGTGATGTGAGATGTTATTAATGCAGAAGATTAAAATAGAATATGGAAATATTTGGATGACTTTGAAAGGTTGAGTAATAGATTGGCATTAAAAGGTGTATGTGCAAATTCATACAAAGGGTAATTTTAACTCTTACATTCCAGCCGTACACATTACGCATACCACCACTTTTGTGTAAATACAGTCTCTCTTGTATGGTATGAAGATGAATTATACACAGAAATTGACTAGAAAGAGGCCACTAAAGTTGTCTGTGAAAATGGGATCCCACAGTAGGAAAACTGACTGAAAAACTTGGTGAATGAAGTAACACCTTTGGAAAGACATCAGTTTTGTATGCCTTACCAAAAATGAGAAAAATTACAAGTCAAAACCTATTAAATCTACAAGATAAATTAATAGCAAAATAATAATAAGAAATGTATAAGTAATTGTAAAAACAAAGTAGTTTGGTGGAAGAAATTAAATAGATTTAGGGTTATTGTAGGTTGGTCTTTTAGGAGAAAAGGGTAAAAACTTTAGTTACTTTTAAGATGTCTCTTTCTCTGTTTTTGGAGGTCATATATGAAAAATGACTTGACGAATGATTTCAGCAGTACAGGAAGTTCCTTTTAGTCCTTTGCTTTGAAACTGTCTTGTGGTATGAACTAGAATACTTACATATATCTAACAACTATGTCAGACCTATCGCATGTATCAGTCACATAGTCTGATGAAAAACTACAGAAATTTTACAACTTCTGTTTTCAATGAATCAGTATTGATTTACATTTTCCATTTAATCTATTTTGAATCCTTTAGTCTTTAAGCCCTGCATGAAATGCTACAGTGTATTCTTGGGATCAAAGCTAGATTATGGGCATATAATTATATGTCTCATCCTACTTGCCTTTTTAAAATATTGACCCATTAGCTTTATTCCAGTCCTCTGGAGCTTCCCCAGTGTTCCAAGATTTATTGAAAAATCAATGTCAATTGTCTAGAGAGCTCCTCATACAGATTTTTTTAAAATTATTGAATGCAAGGCTGATTTAAAAATACCTAATTTTAGTAGTTGCCGCTTAACAACCTCCAGAACTACTGTGGAAGTGGGAGGAATTTCATCATCATCATCTTCATCATCTGATATGACTATACCATCTTGACATTTTCTAAATCCAAAGAGAGATCATGAGTGTATTTCTTCTTCTTCTGCATTATTGTTAGCATAGTTGTATGGTTTCTTATATCTATAGATAAATATCAGTGCTAGGATTCCTTTTGCAGTTGATATTTCATTGTGGAGAGCTCCCAGTTTCTGATTTATACTCCTTGCTATCAAATTCAATTTTCTCTGAATTTTAGTAATTAGAGTGCTTATTTGTGTATGAATTTTTACAAAAGTAGTAACTTCTCTAAATTTAGACTGTTTAGCAAAAAAACCCACAGAGCAATTTGTCTTAACTACAGTGCTGTTGTTTTAGAATATTGTGTGGAAAAGTCTTTTCTTATATTTGTTCAGGGAATAACATCTTCACAACCCCAGTCTTATGAAAATATTTCTTCCCATTTTGTGACGCTTTTAGTCAGGTAAGTTTTGTTTCCCTGAAGTACAGCCTTTAGATTCAGCATTTCTAGATTCTTTCCTGTACCCAAGGAAAGTTTCCTTTTCCTTCCTCCTCAACAGATCTCCCATATTGGACAAGTAGTCACATTTCAGAAACATATATAAGCCTCTTAATTCTTTAGGATAATTTAATAATGCCAACTGGTTTCCTGAGACACCTTCTACAGCAGAATTATTATTAATCTTTAGAAGTATCTTATTCATGGATTCTTAAGGGAATATTCCTATACTCTTCACAAACACCCTACAAATGTCTAATTTGAACATGCCTTTATTATTAAAATGTACTTAGATGCTGATTCATCTTATCATAAAGCTAACCTTTTAAAAAGGTCAGATGACTCATGCCTGGGGAGTATCCATTTCTTTCTACTGCCTCTGAGAGTAGCCTCAGATGAACACTTATGCAGATAAAACAGGTGAAACACAGTTTCCGGTTCACTCCTCTCACTGACAGTGTTGACATTGCATAGCTTTTCAAGAGCAGCTTTAAGTTTTGTTCTAACATAACCCTATTCCAGCCAAAATTCTCTCATCATAATTTATTTTCCACTGTCAGCATGTCTTGTATTTTGTTGGTAGTTTAGGTCTTGACAATCACAGCTGCTCTATCTAAAGCTCTGCCAATACTACGCCTGAAGCAGTTTATATGAGCTGTCTAGTCCTCTTGATTTTTTGGCATATCAAAGTTCTAACATGTTGTATGTTTTGAATATTTTGTTTTTAGCTTTTGCAGTGTTCTCTGAGATGACACTGTTATTTTGGTTAAACTTTCTGTGAAGTACTTCACAGAAAACTCATAAAGTCATCTCTGTGATATGTGTAATGATAATCAGATTAATTTCTGAATTTCTAGTGATGAATATCTGGAAAACCATAGCTGAGACTTACAACCATGGAACTAAGACCACTTTATCTATACTTCTATCTCCAATACCTTATGAATTATATTTTATAGAATCTACTGTTTCTATCCCTTTCTAATCCTTAGAATTCTTCTTCCAGTTTCAGACCACTGTGATTAAAGTCACTCAATAAACAGGCACCATAGTGTCATGTTTTCTTTCTTGTATTATTTGGAGCTCTCCTTTTCCTTCCTTTACCTGCACATTCTTACTATTTAAACTTACTTTTGGACTATCTCCTTCTGTAATGACTTCTGAGTACTAGGAAGCTGTGGTAGTAGGATCATGTGCAGCCACAAGGTGAGTATATCAAAATATACAATGATATAGACATTGACACTCAATGCATAGAGGCCATCACTCAAAATAAATATACTGTCTCTCAGCTCTTGACCTTATTTCAGGGACCTGTAGAGAAAGACACATCTTTGGAGAGTCTACCTTTCCCAGGTAACTCTTTTGGATGAGATGAATTCCTGCCCTGAAGAGTATAATTCATCCTGCTTAAATTTAGGAATGTCAAATGCAAATATCTACAAGCAAATTAATTGTTCTCAACTACCTTCACAGTCAGAGGAGAAACAATTAATTATTTCTATTGACTTCTTCATATCATGGAATCATAGAATCATCTAGATTGGAAGGGACCTTTAAGATTATCAAGTCCAACCCTCAACCTAACACTGACAAAACCATCACTAAACCTTTTCTCTAAACACCACATCTACCTGTCTTTTAAATAGCTCCAGGGATAGCGACTCGACCACTTCCCTGGGCAGCCTGTTCCAACATTTGATCACCCTTTCTGTGAAGAATATTTTCCTAATATCCAGTCCAAATCTCCACTGACACAACTTGACACAACCTGTTTTTTCTCATCCTATCAATTGTGATTTGGGAAAACAGACCGGCCCCCACCTCGCTTCAACCTCCTTTCAGGTATTTGAAGAGAGCAATAAGGTCTCCCCTCAGACTCCTTTTCTCCAGGCTAAACAACCCCAGTTCCCTCACCTGCTCTCCATAAGACTTTTTCTCTAGAATATTCACTAGCTGATACATATTTTAAAATGAGATTAAACCCATTGTAAAGGCCTCTTTCTTTTCATTGACTATTGTTATAACCTACAGTGAACAGCTTTTTTACCTGAGAGGCTGATGAGCATGTTGCAGACATTGGTCAGAGAAATCCTATCTAAGATGATTCTTTCTGTGTTGAAGAGCCAAGTGGCTAATTTTAGCTCAAGCCCCAACATTTCAGATGTTTCATTAAAGTGAAATGAACTCCACTGAGTGTGGATGTGTGCTGTTTGGAGTGTTACTAATGAGGGAGATACAGATCCACATTCTCTTGGCTAATATGTATGTAAACACTGCAGGGGAGACATAGCTAAATTAATTCCTGGCTGGTATTGACGTTCTGTTTACATTTTGTTTCTGGTGTTATTTACCTCCACTTTTATAGAACTGTTCCTTTTGGAACACCAGAACACTGACTATTTTGTTATGCTGTTTGCATAGAAAAAGTGTTTTCCAATTGTGGTCAGTCATACCTTGCTTCTAATACTGAATTCAAGCCATTTTCATCTGACAAGGTTTTGTCCTTCTGAGTTTAATATAAGAATCTGAGTTAGAAAATTTTAACATATGTTATGCCAAGTGTGTTTGAGTACTGACAACCCAAAATTGGCACATATGCCATTTAGGCATCTTAATGATATAAATTCCTTAACTTAAATAAGTTTACATCCAATAAGCCTTTACTTTTCAAGGCTTTATATTGTGACATTAGACGACTAATACAAGAAGAAAATGCTTTCAGCTTTTAATTTCTGGCACTGTCTTTGATAGGCCCCAAAATCTTTCTTATTTCTACCTTCAGTACCACCTGTCATATATTCATTGTGACCACTGATTCCAGTAATTGGAACATTAACAGCTTATTCCATTTTGTTGACACTACTTACACTCATTCCACTGCTCTTTGCTGAACGCTTTTTTATTCTTTTCAGCATGACTTCACCTAGAATGGTGATTTGTCTTTCTTAGCCTACTGGTTATCTTTGTGTATCTCATTATCTGTATCCACTGTATGGATTCTTTATTTTAGATTTCCAGATCTCATCTCAATATTGTTTCATGTGTCTTATGCTACACAGTGTTATTCCAAATATTATGTTTTTCCAAATTCCTATTTTCAACAGGCTTTAATTACAACATTGAAATAATTTTTATCCTGTTTGTTTCAGGTCTCAACTACTGTTGCCTTGCTGGTCATCATGCTATTTATAACTCTACCTGGAGAGAAAGTCTCCCATATTAATTTCAAAACTGTCTTATTTGGTTTTCCTGATCTAAAGCAGAAGTTTTTTTTTGCTGAGTTGTTTGACCAGATGATGTGTGCATTAAGCTCTGAACAAACAGAAAGAGATTAGACATTCACTGATATCAAATAGTGAGGCAGATCATAATCGCAGAATATTCACAGCCTCTGAAATAAACAGGTCTGTCTCACCAGCTCAACTAGGTGACAAGCAAGAGAATGAATGAACTGTGACACTCACTAGTTGAATTACTCCAGCTATGAGAGAAAACAAGAATATGGTTTCAGTTTTTTGTTCTAGATTAAGATGCAGCATTAGTCAGTTGGTTTGCTTATTTTTTCACCTTCTCAAATAAAATAGGAATAAAAATACTTATAACTTACCTTATTTGATTCAAAACATCAAGGCTCAACTCACAAATATTCCATACACATTTTCTGGATCATTAGGCTTTTTTCTGCTTCTGCTTGCCTCCAGCCTCACAAAAGTATAAAACATATCAAATCAATCAAACAAACAAACAAGCACACAAAAACCTAAATACATTTTATCAAAACCACATACATTTCAGAAAATAGCTTTTTTCACAAAAAATGTGGCATTTTTTACTTAAAATATCTTACTTGAAAAAAATCAAAAGCTGCTAATCATATCTGTGCTTACTATGTTTTAGTGAAGATATTTATTCTTCTAAGGTTTGAAGTAGAGAACAAATGATCAGAAGCAGCCTACAGAAAAATGGAAAGACTCACTATTTACTACCTATAAATTTTTAAGACAAGGCAAAATCTTGAAACCCAGTAAATGGATTTAGTATATGATTTTCTAAAAAGAAAGAAAGGAAAGCTTTGGCCCTCTTTTTTAATTTTCAGTGTAACTCCTATAATTATTCAGAACAGAACTTGAGAAGAACTTTATAAAAATCTTTCCCTTTCTGTGTGATTCTTGAAAAAAATGTGTGGTTAATTAAAATTAAAGTTTGGAATAATAGCTTTAAGTGCTACTATTTTGTTTTGGACATTTTCTTTGTTTCCTAAAGGTGCAATTAAGTGGTACAACTAAAATATGTGGTACAACTAACATTTTTTTAAAAAAAAAAAAGGCAAAAGGTCCAACAGCTGAAATAAAGTTTCTCTTTTCATGTAAGCAGAAACCTTTGTGATCATCTGGAAAACATTTGCATAATCAAATATATATTCTTAGTTCTGTGAATTGCAAAAAAATATTTTGTGGATGAAAAAAAAAAAGTAAGAGCAACAGTATGGAATGAAACAGTAGAAAGTCATCTGGGAAATGAATGTTGTTGTCAAGCTTCAAGGACATGCTAGAAAAGATAAAAGGTTGAAAATAAAAATCAGCCATTCCACTATGGCAAACCAAGCTGAAAATTCCACTTGGTTGGTTTGATAAAGGCCTCTCACAGCTAAATAAACTGAAAGATCTCAACCTACTGCATGTAAAGAGCCTTGTCATCCTCCATTTATTACCATTGTCTCCTGATTTTTAAGAAGGGTCCAGATTAAGGTCTAGTAGAATTTTTCCTTTTCTCCCAGACTTATTACTCAGTCTCTCACTCTCCATTCTGTATAAATCCATAGTCTGGGGTCTTGCATTCATTTTACTTTGAACCATAATAAACATTAGGCATAAAAATGTTCAGTATGTTCAAACCCAATATCTATTTCCTAAGTGGTATTTTTCAAATCAGAAGCTGAGTTATATTTACCAATTCCATGTTGTCGTGGTTTGGCCGCAGATGGGAACAAAGGACCACGTGGCAGCCACTCACACAAATCAGAGTCCCCCACCAGCGGCATGGCTGGGAGGGGAAAATTGAAATTGAAACTTGTGGGTTGAGACAAAGGCAGTTTAACAAAACAGCAAAGCCCACAAGAAATAACAATGATAACACAGACAGAGTATACGATGCCGATGCCACCACTTGCCAAAGCACTCAGAGCACACCCAACCACACTACTCTCCCCACTCATACTGCCCCAGGGCCAGGACTTCCTCCTTTTATGTCCCCCAGCTAGCTCAGGCCCCTCCCCCTGGGTGTGGCTCAAATGGGATGGAATACCTATGTCCCTGCTAGGGCCTGGGAACAATTAACCACTTCCCCACCAGACCCAGCACACATTAACTTATTCGATGTAAAGCATTCATAAGACTAATTCTTGACACTTAAAAGTGACCATTTGTGGGTACTATACAAATAATTCCTAGGGATTTCTTTTAAAGATTATTGCTGAAAATTAATGCTTGTTAAGGTTCGTGCTCTGTAGCAGCTGGAGAATATTAGGTTCTTCTTTAAAAGAGATACAAGTAATTATTTGGAAGATACTGTCAGGTATATTATCAGAGAGTTGAAACAGAGCTTCGTAGACATTTCTGAAGAAATGATATCCCCATTTCCAAAAAAGTGCTGTCATTCTTTTATCATCCTTTTTTGCTATTTATGAAAAAAAATAAATCTATTCTAAGAGAATACATGTTATAAAGGAAAATTTTGTCCAATTATATAGGCACACTAGATAAAGTCATAACTGACCATATCTCTAATAGATAGTATGCATTTTGCAATATTTTGCCTATTATATCAAAGACTCTTTAGTAATAAACTCCATATTTTTTATTGAACCTAATAGTTAGTGATTCTTATTTTAGTTGCATGCACTGTGAATTGGATTTTTCCGCTTTTCAAAAAAGGCAAAGAAATAAAGCAAACAATTAAAAGTAAAAATATTTTTATAAAAGAAAAAAATAAAGAAGATTAAATATTTACTTCAAGGGATTTCTAGAAATTATAAAATTGGAATTAAAAATCTGTTTATAAAAGGGAAAAGAGTAATTATGCTATGAACAACTGGTAAAACAGTATCTCAAATTCATAAAAATACAGTAAAAAATTCAAAGCAAACTTCTTTTGAAATCCAACTCTATTTTCCTTGTGAAAAAAAAATCCTTGTTTCTATATCATTATATTCTCTAACTCTTCTCAATCGTCCTTAAATACTTTTGTATGCATTCACCATAAGGTACAGAAAATTAATATTGTAACATATCTTCTAAACAAGACTTTGTATATATCTGGATGAGTGAGAATACACATGAGCATTTAAATACATGTTCAGCAATACAATTTCAAGGAAAGAAGAAATGTTCATTGTTATGTTGTTTGTCTTCCCAAGGAACTGTCAGATGCACTGAAGCCCTGTTTTCTTAGAAATGGTTAAACATCTGCTCTGCTGATGTGAAGTAATGAATCAAATCTTTTTGGTTTGCTTGTGTGTACAGCTCTTGCTTTCATTACTAAACTGTCATTATCTCTATTCATGAGCATTTTTGTTTTCCTTCTACTTTTCTCCTTATCCCATGGGAGAGGTGAATGAGCAAGAAGCTGCTGGCTGGGGCTAACTCACCACAGTGTCTAATAAGTTATGTTCTGTTACCCTATATGATATAGCATAAATACACGTTTGAAGAAACTAGGCTTTACATTGGGGTTGCTTTCAAGGCAAAATTCTCAAACCAACTTCATACATACAACTCATGTTCAACAAAAATAAACATCAAAGTAAATAAATTGTATGTTATACTATGTTACTTCATGATGTGATTCACATCTAAAAAGCAAAACCCACAAGAAACTCTTTATATTTCCACATGAGAACACATAAGAAGTAGATGCAAAGTTTAACATCTGGAGTAGAGATGATGTGATTTTATGAGGTTACAGTTCCAAATTTATGACATGATCTTAGCCAATCGAGTAGTTGGTGTTTACTCAGGTAAAAGACATTTTCTCATCTGTCTAATGAGGATTACAATGAACCTCATGAGGGCATCAGGTTATGGAAGTTCAAAGTAATTAGTAATATATTACCAAATCAGTTCCCTGAATAGGAGTATTAATAGGGGATTAATTTAGACCTATAGCCTCAATTAACCAATGCACTTAAGCACATATTTCAAGTTTCAGTAACTTGAATTATATTAGCTGTTTAAGTATTCCATTATAAACAATTTCTTTTAAATATGCCTTCTTGCCATTTCCTACCTGTTCCACAGCTCCAAATATTTTTGTCTTTGTATATCTTTTCCCATAACTTCCTCCTTTCTATCATCCTATGGTTCAAGACAAATCTGTTCAACCTCATATTCCCCTGATCCCTTTTCTCATGTCTCACACTGTTTTTCTCCCTAACTTTGATCCATCTGATTCAGGATCAGTTATGGAGACCTTTACATGTGGCTTCACAAATCCATGCATTGAGCAATTTATTCTACCATCCACCAAGGAAAATAGCTAATATCGAAGAGAAGGATTAGATTGACTACCACACAGAAAAAGAATGGGTCTCTGACTCAAGGATTCTGACAGAGATCATAAGACAGAGGGAGATAGATATCAGAGGGTGATGTGGGAAGATTAATACTGAACAGATTTGCAATTCTCTGCTTGGATTAATTTTATTTTCTGGTCAAATTCAATCTAATATGTGGACAATCTTGTATCTGTACTTAACTTGTGTTTAGCATTTGACTAAATGTGCCAGAGACTTGGAAGTCCCCAAATTGGTCTGGTACTTCCATGTGTCACACATTTTTTATATCTTTTTTATTAATACAAATTCTTTCTCCCTGATCTGGTTTCATGTTACTTTAAGTTTTAGCCTTCTTAAAAGAACCCAAAAACCCCAAACCACAAAACTTCACTGACATATTCTGAAATCTGTAAATGCTAAAGTAAGACACATTATGGAAGATAAACTGAGCCGGATGTGGCAAGTTTTCAAAGGAGTTATGCTTTGCACATCCCATTAGTTTGTAATATTTATAAACAGAAATGTTATTGTTTTGCAGATGGGATAGGTGACTCAAAACCAGAAGCAAAGCAATTTATAACTCAACAAAAACTAACAAACCAAAACAAAGCACTATCTTGTGTTTATCAATATCATCTTCTTAAGAGCTTAGACTAAGGCTTTGGTAGAATTCCAAAAAGAATACTGAAAAGGCATAATGAAACTGGAGGCATACATACCTTAGGGCATAACACACTGCATTATTAGGGCAGATACTAGGTTTTGGCATTTCCACTAAAATTAAATTTTTATTTACTTCATCCAGAATTTAAATAATGTTAAGACATCTGTTTGGTTTTTAATAGCGTTTTTATATTAAATTTAAATTTAATTGATTAATAGATCAATGAAAAACCCAGTATTTATTAATACAGGTGATTCTAATTATATGTTGTAGCCTAATAATATTAAAACCACGGTGAGCAAACCACTGAAAGTTTGGGAAGTTGGCAACACTTTTCTGGGTGGTTCAAAAGGAGACATGACTAAGTTTATAAATGTTATATAATAGTTTATTAATCTGATATTTCTAAAGGCACCTCAGCTCTGGTGGAAATGTATTATTTGTTCATAGTTTTAAATGCAAAAAGTTATTGCTCTGTTGCAAAGCAATACTAATAAAACACGAAACACGGAAATCAGAATACGTGCTCATTGTAAACCATTCTGACTTCATGATAGATGAATCTACTACTGAGTGTATTCATTGAATGAAATAATGTAATATCACTGTTTATTTTTTTCTACAGCAACTGGTACCTGAAGAACTCCAAACTCCATGTAATCCCTCACTATTTTTCATTAAATTTAATTTAATATATAACACTAGGAGCTGACTTGCTGAAATAGCTTATGCACTTGGATTATTATGTTTAGAAACTGAGTCCCTTATAATGTTTTCCATATATGAAAGGGACCTTCTTCTATTCTGAGTTCAGTATAAAGTTTGATTGAAACAAAAATGGTTGACAGAAGGTACAAAATATTGCAGAAGGTACAAAAGAAAAGTGTTCAGAAATTTTAAGTGAATATTTTTATTTCACAATCATATACGTGATCATATATGAGAAAACATAATGGAAAGATAAAGTTTTCTCTGCCTTGTAATATTTTAATGTTGTATTTGGTAATATCTCACTGTCTAAGAAACACTGGGAATTAGAAGCAAAGGATGAAGAAACAGGTAATTGTAGTAAATTGTGTCATTGCTCATTGCTTTGGAAGGAGCAGGAAAAATACAAATCAAAGAATGATAACCACTCCTTTGATTAGAAGCTAGGAAATGAAACAGTCTTCCAAGTCCAAATCATTAAGAAGTTAACATACTGAAGAATGAAAATGCATTTCCCCTGTAAAAATATTCTTTAAGATAGTTCTTATAAAAATACTATAGAAATGTCTCCTCTCTTTTATTGTCTTACTCATTACAAAGGTTACAATAAATTCTGCACCCCAACTTGTGTTGACAAAATTTAACTTATCCTTGTTCATGAGTGTGCGCTTTTTTTGGTCTTCCTAAGACTTTTTCCAACTCAAAAGTGGCAAAAATAACTTTGAAATACCCTAAGGAAGTGTTGGCCAAAAAAGGGCAAAATAGTTTTGGCAGAAAATAAGCCCCTTTGCATTCTAACACTCTTCACTTAATTGGGAGGCTAGGTGCAGCTAGGTTTAAATTCTGAGTGATGTCCAATTCACCACCATAAGTCCGGAAGCAACTATGCTTATCAGTTCCACAGGATCACCTTGTTCCCAGATCTGCTCTGTAATCACAAAGCTTGGCCATGGAATCTTCACTCTACTCCATCCTCTGTGTTACTTTTGCAAGCAATATTGTTCAGGGAGTCAATGATGTAGTGGATTCCTCGCATAGCAGCCGCCACTGTGTTGTACCCTGGAAATGTTTTGATTTTATACTTTTCCTTATTTTGTGAACAATGCTATATATTTTTAATAAAAATTATATTTTAGGAATTATTCCACAGGAAGAACCAAGGAAAAGCACCTTCAAAGAGGACTGAAAGGAAAGGAAACTGAAGGCAATGGAAACGCAGAACTAAGACTGACAGCAATTAGATTGGCTTAGGATATTTTGGAAGCACAACCTGTAGCACAATGTAATGAAGACATTAGGGTGTCAAGACATACATTGTAATTTTGAAATTAGGCCTCATTTATTAGGAGAAAATTACAGTTTTATTTGGGATAGTAAGACTGTTGCTTTAATGAATTATGGTTATATAGGCTACTTCACTATCACTGTGAAACAAGATAGTGTTCTAAATAAGAATACATAAGGAAACTGAGGAAAGGGATCTCCAGAGTAAGTTAAGCTTTTGTAAGTAAAGAGAGGATAGGGCTTGGGAATCAGGATGATAAGTATTTGATAAATAATGCTTGCTTATACTTTGTTCTTTGTAAACTCCACCTATTTTATGACAGGAATTAAGAGAATAAAAATTTTACAAGGAGATAAGGACAGGATATTTTCTCCATCCAGTGTTACTGCAGGCTGAAGAAAAGAATGGGATTTCAGGCATGAAGCATTTCCTAAAGTTCTTATTTGTCTGAGTCTGATATAATGTCAAAATATTTTTAGCAGTTCTAAAACCATGCTGTGGACTATTCCAGGGAAACATTGCCATGCCAGAATTTAACAAGCATTCTTCTATCTGTGATCACTTTCTGACAAGTCCTTGATGTGTTGGTAAAGTAAGGTCAACCACAGGTAAAGCTTTGGTTGTACAGTAATGCACTTGTTTCCCAGCAATTAGGAATTGACTTAAGTACCTAGAATCTGACTTAAGTAGCTTCACTGACAGCTTCAACTGCAAGTAAATGAATTTAAGCTATGAATTGTTCTGGATGGGGAGTTGGTTTGGATGTTGGATGGATCCAGAAGGTAGGAGTGAACGGCTTAATTTCTAGAAAGATATTGGTGACAAGTGGTGTCCCTCAGGGCTCTGTATTGGGATAAGTACTGTTTAATATCTTCTTCCAATCCCTTTCTTCTTTTTCACAGGCCCAGGAAAAGTTAACAAAGAGGGCTTGTACCATGTGTTTCACAGAGACTTAAGTGCAGCAGATTGGATTGTAACTTCCTGAATTGTCTTTCTTGATCTTTTTAAAAATGCATTCAACATTTGCCACACATGTTTTAGCAGTGGTTATTACAGTCAGAAGCTGCTATTTATATAATAAGCAAAATTAGGTTGCCATAACAAGTTAATATTCTTAATTTCTTTTTAGGCCAACATATAGAGCTGGAAATAACAGACAAACTCCAGGTTTGATTATTTAAAAGCTTGTCTGATTATATGAGCTGATCAGAAGTTATTACTTCTTCCCATAAAACTGACCTAGTAATAGTCACAAAATTTTAGAAGATCATAAAAAATATTCTGTGTACCAGCCATACTGCATTTTTATTGGTTCAGTTCTTAAATATGTAAAATAAAAGTATGCAACTGAGTTTACGTACATTCCAAAGTATGTGTTCTGGTTTTACTTTTTTGAAAATTATTTCAAATCTACGTATGCTAGATTTTATGCATACAGAAAGCTGGCAGCACTGGAATACAGGGTTTGTCTCATCAATAAGGTATGAATAACATGAAAATACAAAGAAGTTGAACTCATTCTCAAAACAATTTAAACTTTTTACATTTGTTAAAGTTAATTAAAGTTACTCCCATTATCCTCTCTGAAACAGTGAAATATTGTCCTCAACTATATCTGACATTAGTAGAAAACAACAATGAGCTTTTTCTAGGAACATGGGCAAATAAAGTATTTGGAATGCTTTTTGCTATACTCACTGACTTATGTAAAGCCTACTCATTTAACAGACAGTTTCATATATCTCAGACATTTGAGATTAATGAATTAGTTCTGTTCAGGGATAAGTATCTGAATCCTATCCACCCCGATTTCACGTGATGTAATTGCTATTTAAATGACTCAAATCCCTTGCAAATAAATCAATATGCAGTGTGTACAACTCTAACTGACTCTATGGTGCAATATTGTTTTCCCCTTATAAGAAAACAGGATATTTCATTATCTTGATGTTTATGCAGAAGAGAGTAAAAGAATAATAAATGAAAAAAAGGTAATAACTGTAAGTTAGAAACATCTAAGTGAAAGAAGAAAGCCTGTGACACTAGGAGTCTTGAAACCAGCGAAACAAAGCTTGTAATTTGGAGTCTGCTAACATACATAATCACATGATTGGCTGGCAAGATGACTATCAAAGTAGCTGTTGTATATGGTCTCCTTGGAGAGAGCGGAATGTGGTAGACCCTGTGTATTACAGAACATATGGTAAAGGTTCATTTTCTTATACGTGATTTAAAGATGATCAAAATAATCTTAAAAGTAGCTAGCTAGGAGTTAGATATTTCCTACAAATACCAATCTGTAGATATTTAATTATAAATCTGCCCTAACTGTCCTGAAATAGCTCTGAATAAAAAAGATAACATCCTCCTGCACAGTATAACCTTCCATCTGTAACCGTTAGCCCCTCCAGAGAGCTTTCCTGCCCTTGCAAGGTCTAATGGTTCATGTACTCGGGATCCAGGCCCAGCTCTGACATGGCTCAGCTGTGTAACCTTGCTCAGGCTGCTGAAAAGAGGTCTGAGGGAAGTCTACAGAGAGATAAGAAAGGTAAAATTACAGAGAGGGGTCTTTGAGACAAGACTGTTAGTTGCTCGGGAAGTTAGGAGAAGAAAAAATAGCAAAAGTAAGTATAAGAACCTACAGGAAATATAAAAATAATAAAAAATTAGAATGCTCACTGAGCTGGTAAGTGTGGTGTAGGACTCATCTGGAGTCATTGTCTGAGCATCAACCGTAGGTGTCAATGGAACTGGAAGCAAATGCAGCTCTGCAATGTGGCGGGTCTGCTCCTGGGGTTGATCAAGAGGTTGACCCATCCTGCCTGCCCAACTATGACTTTTTGGGTGCTGCATCAGGGGTGGTGACTGCGCAGGCTCCTAGCCTGACAGCTAACCCCAGCTACCTTTTGTCTGCCTGAGCCAAGAACCAATTGCTTTATACTTTGAAATCATATATATACTGCTTGCAAAGTGTGTATATGTCCAGTTGAAGATTTCTGAAGGAGCAAATCCAAAAGAGCATCAGTAACATCTGCACCTGGCTGCTGTTAAATAATCCCTGAGCATTTAGTTTTCATAGAATCATAGAATGGTTTGTGTTGGAAGGGACCTTAAAGATCATCTATTTCCAACCCCTGTATCGTGGTCAGGGACACCTTCCACTAGACCAGATGGCTCAAAGCCCCAAACTTGGGTAGATCCCAGTCTGTGCTGCACTCCTTTTCTCCCAGGTGCAAGACCTTAAATCATCCTTGTTGAAGTTCATAAGGTTCTTGTTAGCCTACTCTTCCAGCCTATCCAGGTCTTACTGCAGGTTGGATCTCCCTTCCAAAGTGTCCACTACCCCACTCAGTTTGGTATCATCAGCAAAATTCATCAGGGTACACTCCATCATAGATCACTTATGAAGGTGCTAAACAGTATCAGGCCCAATAATGACCCCTGGGTGACCCCACTTGTCACAGGTTTACAGTTTGAAAAAGAGCTACTTATCACCACCCTCTGGGTGCAGCCTGTCAGCCATTTCACAACCCACTGCACAGACTACTTGTTTAGACAATAACACATCAGTTTCTCTAGGAGGAGGCTGTGGGGAATCATATCAAAAGACATGGAGAAATCCAGGTAGACAATGTCCATCACTTGCCCGACATTAACCAAGAAGTTTACTTTGTCATAGAAGACAATCAGGTTTGTTATGCACAATGTGCCTTTGATGAATCCATGCTGGCTTTTCCCAGTCATGTTCTGCATTTGACTTGTGATAGTCTCTAGGAGGATTTGTCCATAACTTTCCTAGAGACTGAAGTAAGACTGATGATCCTATAATTTACTGGATTCTCCTTTAAGGACTTTTTGTAGATGGGGGTGACAATAGCCCTCTTTCAGTCTTCTGGGTTGTCCCCCAATCTCCACAACTTCTCAAAGATTATGGAGAGCGGCCTTAGAACTCAGCCAGCTCTCTTAGAACTTTGTGTGGATAATGTCAGGGCTCATAAGTTTGTAATGGTTAAGCTCCTGCAATAATTCATATACCAACTCTTCCTTCACTAATAGTGGGTTTGCTTCAATCTCAATTTTTGTTCCCAAGGCCTGGGGCTCAACAGTGATGGTAAAGGCAGAGGAGTTCATTCCAAAGGACAAGAAGGAGAAGTCCACATATCATTATGACATATGATTCAAAAACAAGTTAAGGGTGTTACTTTTAGGGGTTAAGGTTCAACATTTAGCTAAGTTTCAGTGCTGAATATAATCTGGAACTGTTCTTATCACCTTATTTTTCTCTTTAGGTTTGCCACCAAGTACTACATTTTCTGTTTTAAATAAAACATATCTGGTATTAAAAGTGTATTTTGATGAAGCAGAAAACCCAAGCTTTATGCTTCATATGTGGACATATTATGGCCAACCAATTCCATTGCAGAAGCTATTCAAATATATTAGGCCTATATGTAGCATCTCTAACCATCAAAAATCAATTTCATTTCAAAAGGGCAACTGCCTTTAAAATGTCACGTGTAAGAGTAATATCTCAAATATTACCCCAGACAATTTCTGGGAATTGTCCAGAAATACCAATTTCTTCTGGATTGGTTTGTAAAAAAAAGTACTAAAAATATGTATGTGTTTTCCATCAGGACTTTAAAATCCATTTAAAACTGGGTCTAAGATCTGCAGTCACTCTCAGGCATTATATTCAGAACATTCAAACATCTGCTTAGATATCTTGGAAGAAATTTTGCAGATCCTTACTCTGTCTACATGCAGAGCAGCTCAAGGCTGTAGTTTCTTTTGTGATAGCTAGGATACTAATCTTTGGAGATTTAGCATTAGAGAATTTATCAGTTTCCCCCAAGAAATCTATGACAGATAACATAACATGTATCAGTTTCTCAAATTCCAGCCTGGCTTCCCTCCCTCTCTAATATCCACATCCTCTCCTATTACACAGGCCTTATTCACTCTTGCACGTGGAATTAAAAAACATAGAGGTTCTCTACGCCATGATTAACTTTATCTAATTTAGTTCATATTCTTTTTATTATGTAATCAGATGTAAAATTGGCATTTGTCATATAATGGAAGGCGTAGCATAGTTTAAAGAGCTTGCTCCAAGAACTGAGAGCATTTTTCTTTAACTTAAAAAAATAGTAACAGTGTTGTCAATTATACGTTTCCTGTGTACTGCCATTTCAATAATACATGAAAATACTCACACTTTGAAATACATAAATAAAGGCAACTGCAAGCATCTGTACATATCTGAACAAGACTATAGTTTGCTGCCTGCATAGACAATAGTTACAGAATTTAAAATCTATATTTAAATGTTTGCTGTTCATTTGGGTATATTTAACGTCTTTTCTGGTTGTGTATGCATAGACAAAACAAAAATAGCTTTCTGTCATAACTCCCCTAAAAGTACATATTAGGTTTAAGTACTGCATCTTTCTGGAAGCTAATTTGCCAGCAGTATCCAAGGAAACTTTCATACTGCCACATTCATTTTTTTCATATGAAATCACTATGATTGCATTTGATAGGAACTCTCAAATGTTTTTAGACATACCTTTAAATGTATAATTTTTGTCCTTTTAGGCTCTCAGGCCACAGGGTTATTTTCCCATATATTTAAAGTTTTTCTGTGAAATACTTCTATGGTAATAAAATTCCACCTTTTCCCCAGACTTTGTAATTGATGAGTACAGAAGCATGACACCAGGTTTGAAGTCAGACATCACAGTTGGCTCACCTCTTGTTCAGTTCCTTAGTCTAGAATGGTGGTGTTGTTTTCTCCCTTTTCAGAAACCTGGTATGTGCTGTCATAATCACTTGCAATTAATATACGTCTGTTACAGTCCAACGACTTTAACAATTGTAAACCTTCAAATATTTCTTCAGCTTCTCCTAACTAGGTGTTGCCATGGTATCCAATCCGACAGGAAAAAATAGCATAGTCTGCTCTTGACAACTGTGTTGATTAGTATTAGTGCTTTGTCTTATAGCTCTAATAAATATACTCTTATTGTTAAATTCCGTGTGAGAAATTTGATCTCTCCATTAGGGTTAAAAGACTGCCCATAATCCCGCAAGTAATTTTTTTACTCTTTAGTCTTTGTTCCTATTTTAAAACAGTGAAAAGGCATTCATGGACAGGACATATTTTTACTATTTTTTAATCTGAAGTATCTGGGATTCCAGTAAATTTTTAAAGTCAAACATTAAATGAACAGGAAAATTTATGAAAACATCATGGTATTGGCTCAGGGTTGAAATCCTAAATGGACATGGTTGAAAGTAAGCTTGCTTCTACACTTGACTAATGCCAGCACTTCAGAAAGTCTACTGGTACAACAAAGAAAACATCAAGACAGAGATTGTTGTTTAGTGACCAGTCCTCTTTTAAGACTTAATTTTGATTTTCCTAATCTCAATTAAAGTAGTCTGCTGAATGTTTAGAAATGTTGTATTGAAAAGAAAATTACTTGCTATACTGGACCAGAGGTACTGGTCTACATTAATCTATTAAATGATCACAAAGCTGAGAGAATCTTTTAATTATCAAAATAAAATAATGTCTCCAACAAGTACAATTAATCTGAACAGACTGTTAGTGGAAGATGCATGTGAACAATGTCCTTTATTATAATGATCTCAACTGTGTTGAGGGGCTTGTAAATTTTGGTTTGTTTGCTGTGCTTTACTGCATCTCAGATTTAATGTTGCACTCCGAGCATCAAACAGCTCACTTCTTACTTAGTAATTTATTTTTTTCTCTCAGCATTGTATTCACTAGTATTTTAGTGGGTGAAATCCTTGAAACAAAAACCTTGAAAAAAAGTTTTCAAGAAAACTTTCTTTTTTCAAGAAAACTTGAAACAAAATCCTTGAAAAGAAAATCTTTTGTGCAGAGGGTCAACAGAGGCCTGAAAATACTATATGAGCAATAGAGAATATTAGCCATTCATCCATTAAGGATCATTCCAGCATGACACACTATTTTCATTAAACAGTGGCGTGTTGCAATTCATTTGCACAAAACAACAGTTTAGAATAACAGGAGTACAAAATGTTATTCACAAACACATGCACATCCATAACCCCATCATTTTTTCAGTGTTAAAAATGTTGAAGAAATGTAGAATAAGAATACAACTGGAACTACACAAAACAGTGAAAATTAAATAGAAAAAAAAATTCTTTATGTAAATGATCACTTGAATGTGATAGTCTTCTGATTAGTAAGATAAATAACCAGAAGTGCAGAAGTATAGCAAAGGATATTTGATCCTTTTCTATCAGATAAATTAGATGATGACCTTGTGAAAATTAAGAGGTTTTGCAAGATTTACATAAAGTACTGAATCAAATCAGGCCCTAGAAGGACCATTTTTCTGCCACATTCTGTAACAAGTTTAGAATTTTTAATGATTGTTTTTGGTGGAGCTTCCAAATTGCAGAGGGAAAAGGGAACATTCTTCATATTTGAAATATTCTGTAGCTCCATCAACTCATTAGGTTTATCCTTCAGCTAAGGTGGTATTTTCAAGGAACTAGCAAATAACAGCTTTCATTCATTAAAAAAGAAAATAGTTCAACTTCTTTTTAAACTTGACTAGAGAGTAACAAAATTTGAAAAAGACCTTATCCTTCATCTTCTGTTGTGAGTTAAAGAGAATCCCATTTTTTTTAAGTCTTAGGTTGTGTCATTTACAGGATTTGCTTAGAATAATTTTTTCAGTGAAGATTGTGCTCTGGTAGTTTTAGTCTGTCTTCTGTAAAGCTGTTCTTAAATCTTCATGCAATAAGTGTAAAATTGTTGAATTTTCTAATCTTTTGACTCGGTCTAATAAACTGAACTGAGGATATATATGGTTGAACAATTTTATTTTTATTGTAATGAGATAAAAGTAAAATTTAATGAAGAAATGCATACCATTTTTTTTTCTCCAGATTGAGACTTTATTAAATGCTTTATTAAATTAATAATATTCACTCTTGGTGTTATTCAATGCGGTCAGTACTACTGCAGTTTTCTATGCTTTCCACAGCTATAAGTCTGGGGGATACAAATTTAGGAGATACAATTATTATTTTATTTCAAAATGCTGAGGACCAGATTTTAAATAAGAAACTGTCTCTTGATTTTTTTGTCACAGGAATCATATTTAAAATGATTAGAAGAAGTTGTTATAAGCTTCATGGAAATAAAATGAAAAATAGTGTTTAAAATGGAAGTGGAACAGGTCTCATGACTATCCAGATATAGGTCTCATTGCTGGCTATTGAAGCCTTATGGGCTTCCTTCCTAAAGGCAGCACTCTTCTGTTTGCTCATCATATTTGAGGGTTTTAATCATAGCCCACTAAGTACCCTACTGTGAGAGTTTCCTTTTAAGAAACAAGACTGAAATAATTCAAGAGCAAGCTAAGAAATATTTATTGATTCTTTCACTTATTTGGACAAAATAAAATCTGAAAGAGACTCTACTTGCACAGCACCATACCATATCTTCATATTTCTGTTGATAACCAAGATCAGTCAGAACTCTCTTCCCCTCTGTGAGTTGAGACAAATAACCTGCATTTTCTGTACTCTGCTGACTGGGGTTTGTCTTGGTCTAACTTCAAATCCAGATTTACTTTCCCTGCATACTAGTCTCTAACAGCTATTTCTAGCAGTTACAAGAAATAGAAATGCCAGAATGTTCTATCAATGGGAAAATTTGTTTGGTTTTAACTATTTGCTGTTTTGTCTTAAACCAGAAAACCTGAGACATCTGTTTTAGGGTTGTGCTTGATTTTCAGAGGAAGGATAGTTTGAATAGATATTGACATCATGTCTTGTAATTTTTCCTTCACTAATTTGTGGCGACTTCTTTTTATATTTTGTAGGGAGAAAAATAAAAACCAGATAAACAGCAGTAGATCTCCACTAACAAAATTAAAAAGAAACAATAGTGCAAATTGTTGATCTAGGTAAGCAAGTCAACTATTTCAGTTTACTAATAGTTCAAATGTCGCTTTTTGATTGGACTTGTCTATCAAAGAGTAGTTCATGTCTAAAACATTGCTAATTAATACCAATTAATTGGCAGAGAGCATCAAAATGTAGAGAAGAGTTGCAGGCCAGAGTAAAAAGAACGAAAAACTAAACCAAACAACAAAAAAGGCCAATCTGCTCAAAATATTTTCATTTATAAAATGAACTGACATTTTTATCAACACAGAAAGCCTATTCTAAATTTCACTTAAGTCAATAGAAAAGCTTCCACGGATTTTAATGAACTTTAAAATTATTATGATCTTATAAAGACTTTTAACAATATTAGAAATTTGTGACAACTGAACATTCTAACCTAGAATTTTAAAACTGAAAATATCTAATATCATCTGACAATCATAGATGAGAATTTTTTCATTTTGGATTACTTTATTTGTGCTATTCAGAGACACCACTATGAAGACAGGAACAGATGTAAACTGTAATTTGTCCCAGGCAAGTAACTAACTAAATAATTTTATCTTGAAGTTGAGATGTGAAAGCAGTATTTTACTTTTTTCCCCACTCTGACTAGAAGGAGTTGTTATTTTACTCACGCTTTTCTTGAAACAATATATCAGATTGGATTTTTTACTTCATTGTTTGGTCTATCATTATATTGGCCTGACTTTTTGTTGATGGCAGGAATCAAAATAGGGAAATTTAACCTGAACCACAAAGCAAAGACAAAACCAGGATCAAGGAAGAAACAGGTTACAGATCCACAGCTATTGACAGACAATGAAGATGTAAATGATTTGATAAAATCGTATACATTTGCAACAATAAGTTGCTCTTGCCATTTCTTGTATTTCTTTAATGATTTTATCTCAAGTTGTCTTTGGTTTTTAGGTACCCAGCTGCATTTCAAAGCCACGTGTGCTTAAACATGCTTCTTTTTCACAGGCCAGGTTCCCAGGCTAGCAGCTCCCTAGCAGTTCCCTGACTGGTAGGCATCTTCTGTCACGTTTTAGCAGACATTTTCTGTCAGTATTTTTCCCATTATAAACAGATCACCTTTATGGCTGCTCCCATCAGGAAGACCCTTCAATTGAGTTAGGGACATAATTATGCCTAAGGTAACACTGTTGTTTTTTCTTATGTGTGTCTGGAAAGCACACATCAAAGTACGAGCTTATGGTCATCCTCATAATATACAATCCAATATGACTGTCTCATTTTCAGTCAACTCATTCAGTCTTGGAGTCTCCAGTAGAAATATCTTACTCTGAAGCATGGCCAGAGAGTCTGTGTGCAGCATAATTGGCATCTGTTCTCATACAGTTTGTTGCCCAAGTCGTAGATGTCCTACAGATGTTATCTTGGGTTTGTAAATTTTAGTCAGAGAACACAGCAGACTTTACTGTATACTGTTCAATGCTTTTAAACACTGTAGACAGTCCTCCAGTACTTTTCCTTTGACAGTAACTTAGTTGATGGCAAAGGCAAATATCATAAGGCACATATGACTTTGGATTTTGGATTAGCAGTTCTATTATCCCAGCCTTCTAAATTATGTAATTCTTCCTACAAGAATTTCTTGTTCTCCACAGTATTCGTTGTCTATAGCAATTTTCTATTAATCCCCAACCTCTGATCTCACTTACCTAGCTTATGCTCTTAGGACACTGATGAATACAATTGATAGTTGAGCAGTAAAACCTGAACAACAATGAATACGAAGGATCACAATTAAATGGGGGAGATATCTGCATTTGATGATATCTCATTTTGTAATATAAAACAATGAAGCCTCACTTGAATCACGTAAATTGAAAATTAACATCTTCGTTTCTGAATCATGACCACTCTCACAGATAGGAAGCATTAAGATTTTTAGGACAATATTTAGTCCTATGCTTTCTTTTTTATCTGTGGTACTTCTTTAACAAAAACAATGCATCTTCCTAGAAAATGTTCTTCTAGATGAAGTGATATTTTGCCATTGTGAGTGTTTTACAATTCACGTAATTAGCGCTCAGTTTTCACCCCATTCTGAGTAAATTTGTCCCCTAGTGTTCTTGTGTTCAGTGACCTTACCTTCACAATGTGTTGATGGGTTGCCTGTATTCTTCATAGTACATATATTTTGACAACCCCAGTGATATTAATTGGTCTCTCAGGAGCTTACCATAATAAATCTATCTCACTGGCACTCAGAAGTACATATGAACTCTCTGCCTTCCTTATCTTCATTGTTCAGCAGAGACATACAAAAGAGAAGGGTGTGAGGCAGCATGGCAAATGCAGTGTCAGTTTTTCCTTCCTTACATTTACTATTCAGAATGTAAGAAAGCAACAGTCATGATCAGAGAGGGTTGTATGACCTCTGCAGGTCCCTTGCAATCTCTGGAAAAGAACCAAAAAGTCTTTGAGAGCACATACAGTTCCTTCAAAGCACCACAACCAAACACAACTATATAGTGTGGGTCCAGTACCAAAGTATATTAGGCAACTTGTCGTATCCCAGGCTTGAAACTAGGAATTGTTATTACTGAGTCAGTCAAAGACTTAATTGTGAAGGTCCAGTCAGTCACACAGTTTCATTCTGGTCCACTGTCTCAAGCCAGTGCATTAGCTCATCTATGCAAATTACTGGCTGCAAATTCTTGGGCCATCCAAGAAAGCAATGGTGCCAAAGCACTGAGTCTGTACGCAGGATACAGTCCAATTGTAATTAAAGAGCAAACAATTTTCATACTCGAAGCTCACTTATAATTTAAGTCTCATAGCTCTTGCCACAAATAAGAGAGAACTTTAATAAAATTAAACTTTAACAATTTTAAAATTACAAAAAGCGCTTGCATTATATTAATCCGTATTTATCTGCTACATAATATTTTTTCATGCTGATAAAATATTCATTGGTAAATTTGAATTCAAAGATTATTTTCAAAGTTTGGAATGAAATATGCATTTTTTTTATGAATAGTGAACAATTTGTTGTGAATATTATTATTGCTGAGCTGGAAGTGCCGTATTTGCTTCATATCTTGCCTCTCCTCCTAGGTTAACAAAACACTGACAAAATTTTGGCTGTATTTTGATAGAGTGAAATTTCAAAGCATTCATTTTAGAAGAGCAAATATTACAAGCACAGAATCTGACTGTCTTTTGGCAAATACCGTGACTTCAAGCTTACATTTTATTTTTAACTGGAGTAACTTGCACTTTCTGAAGAACCACATAAGTTTGTGCAAGGAGACTTCTTACACAGTGAAATCAGTGCCAATCTACTATAAAATGTGCAAAAGTAAAAAAAAGAAAATGTTTGTGTTTTTCCTTTCAGACTCTTAAAAAAGATGTCTTTGAATTAGGAAAAACAATAATTGTGAATGCTGGCTGTGAATAAGTTGCATGTGTTTAAGCAAATTCACAGAACATTACTTTATGCTTAGTAATATAGAAGGATAGTCATTGCTATTTTAGTGCATAATGCATAACTAAGTCTTTTATATATTATTATGTATAATAGTTTGATTCACAATGCAGGAATTATTAAAGAGAACCATTTAAAGAGAATGGACTATAGCAATGGCTAAGGATTTTTTATGGTCCATCTTATCAAATCTTACTTTAAACATTTATATTTATGTATCAATGCTTCAATGTGTAATAATTATGAACGAAAAATGTTCCACATCCTATAATCTTGTAGAACAATATAAGGGCTATGTATGCATGGTAAGGATTTTCAAACTATCTTACAAGCATTTTCAAACTTCTCAGGAAGTCCCAGGAATGCTGCAATGACTCATTTCTTTCTTAAAAAAGGATTCAGATATTGTAGGTAACTATTTTTGATCTTAAAATACAAGGACCTCATCTTCTCTCCCTCTCTTTATTTTTTATATTACCACTCCAAATGAAGAGGATAAAGTCATGTGTGTCTCCACATGTACTGATATATTTGCGATTTAGTGTATAAATCTGTTCTTCAAGAGACCTTTCTAATTTGCAAGCCTTAAGACTGAACAAGCAAAAGCAAAGTTTTATAACTGTTATTTTATATTCAGATCTTATTCAAGCAAGTGTCAACTAGAATATTTTATTCTGATAGGTTTTGCTTTCTTTTTTTGCTTTGTATTTACATCTCATGATCTTCCAATACCATATGGTATGACCTAGGTTCTAGTTTTGTGAGTCGTTTTTTACCATCCGTATTTCAAATGCTCCTATAAAATTCAATACCAGCTTTATCATATACTTCAATGAGAGCTTAATTACACCATATAGAAAGGTATTTTTGAAGCAACAAAATTCTTATCCCCCTTTTTTTTTGTCACACATTGTGTGTGATATGGCTATGCATGCTTAAATGTTTGAGGTATTCCACCAGACGGTTGGACATATTTCAGTCAGGAGTGCAGGCGTTTGGTTTGTACCTATCTGTCTTTTAAACATTAAACTACAGGAAGAATGAGCTAGGGTACATCTGAAAAACCACTGTAAAATGCATGCCTGAGTTACTGTTGCCTTAAAGTCGGTTTTATTTTGAACATCACTTGAATAATTTTTTTTAATGTAGAACAAGTATGCTTCTTTCAGAATTTTAAAGCCAATTCAGTTACTAGTTGGTAAGCTGTTTAAACAGAAACAGAACTAGAAATTGCCAGTTTCAAATTATCTTCTGCATGCCTGTAACTCAAAGATGGCATTTTAAAATGAGTCTTCAGTAGAAAAAGTACAAAAGCCATCTTCTTAAGAAAAGCAGCTACTGCATATGAATGGCAATATTATTCAACATAAAATCACAAGGCCTTTCAGCACATGAATTTAATGTGCACGTGCAGCAATCTTTCTGACACTATAAAGCATCAAAGGGTCCATTAGTGTCTTCTAGTTTACAATCTGTGCACTAACAGGTTTCATGATTGATAGACAGAGCTATTACACACTGTATTGTGCCAGTGTTATTACTTCCGAGACAGAGAAATTAAACAAAAGCTGTGAAATAGAAAAAAGGTATTAACTTGTAACCAAGTTGTTTAAAATATTACAATACATTTGGTATAATATTATATAACACAAGACAGTGACTATGTCATTTGAATAAGGAATCAAACCAAAATAAGAGTTTATATTCAGTTAGTTATAATTGTGATTGAAACCATTGCTGCTGTAAATTAGCTTGAGGGTTAGCATTGCTGAAGTACACTTTTGGAAAACAGAAAAATGCTCAAAAAGCATCCTTTTGGAGAATATTTCTGAAGACTGAGGAAAATCTTTCATATATTTTCCTTATTGGTTTCTTCTGAGCCCTTTCTGAGCCCTATTAGTGATAGAATCACGCTTTCAGGAAACATACATTTTGAGTTTTGTTTTATATTTTGTTGTGGCTTTACTTAAGCAGAGAGCAAAATAAGTAAAAGCACACTTGGTAGCAATCCACTTGCCCTAAGGCCTTAATCAACTCTTGTTGATATCAACAGAGCAACTCACATAGATAAAGTATAGGACCTACAACCTTGGCTTTATGTAATCCCTCCTGGCTTCTGCCTGCCATAGCAAGATGGGTTTCTCTTCCATGTCTCATGTCATATCTATCAGGATCATGCAGAGTCCTTTCATGTTCCAGAGTCTATGAAACAACAGCAGGCATTTATGTTTCAGCAAGCATACAAAGGAAACTCTCCTAATGACAGCAGCAAGACAAATTCTTCATAAATGGGGCTAGAAGTTAAGAGTTGCTGTATAAGTTGATAACCTTCCAGTTTATCAAAGCCAAATTTGCAAGTCCAGTTAACTGACTCTGCTGACTAAAGACATTGCATCTTTTCCCTTATTACTAGGCTGTGTTAAGAAAAGTTTTTTTCTGAGTTTTTTCCTCCCCTTAACCTCAAAAGTTAGTTCATACTTATCTAAAGAAAGCAAGATTCATTTAAAGAGTGTAAATTAACTTATGCAGTCTACTATGTTTCTCTATCTCATATAGAGCAATAATATCCTATAATGAATTATTATGGTTCTCTGTAGCACAAAATACACTAAAAAGAATCAATTTCAGTACTTGCAGATCTGAATCAGCTTACACATTTCCAAACTGAGCTATATTGCCCATCCCTTTGGTGTATTTAAAAAGACATATATTTACCAAAATAAGAAAGACTTTTCATATTTTGATCCTTTAATTGCTCTCAAAAGCAAGAAGCTGACAAAACATGAGTGGCATGATTTTATGAATTTTGCACAGATGTTCATAAAATTAATGTAATCTTTATAATTGCACTTATCATTTGGACATTCACAGAAGGATATTGACTTTAATTACAAAACTCATCTGAATACTAATGAAGGTGTCTTTATTACTGTGTGAGTACAATCTATATTTTTTGGAATATTGGCACATTTCATAGCATGATAAAAGCCTGTAATGCTATACAGTGAGTTTAGAGAAGTAATAAAGCATCCTTTTTTAGTAAAAAATCTAACACATTTATGTGAGAGCAACTTTAGTCTTCTTGCACCTTGACAAAATGATCTTATTCAGTCCAGCTCCATAACAGTAGATTTTTGGTTGGGTGCCAGCTGGATGACTGACATGAACAGGCCAAGCATGACATATTTTAATGACATTTCCTGCAAACATGTCAGAATACTTAAAATTTCATCCCATTTAATTTAAACCAGCATATACTTCCATGGTTTGTTCTTTAAGAAAGGAGTTCCAATTTTTAAGTATTTGGAACAATAAAGTTCCCAGTTACTACTGTTTTACTTACTCCTTCCTTCCTTCCTTCCTTCTTTCCTTCCTTCCTTCCTTCCTTCCTTCCTTCCTTCCTTCCTTCTCTCTCTCTCCCTCCCTCTCTTCCTTTCCTTCTTTCCTCCCTCTTTTCTTTTTCCCCTCCTCTCTTTCCTTCCTCTCTTACCTCTTTGCTTCTCTCCTTCCTTTCTCCCTCCCTTCTATCCCTCCTGTCTTTTTTGTGGTGAAGTACGCATAACTCTAAATGCCTGCCAGTCCATTTGCCTCTTTTAGATTAAGCTGCTGTTATTGCTTTTTTCCTGATCTGGTATTGGAAGGTGACAAATTAAGCTAAGAATAATTATGATATGTGGATTATACATTGATTTGCCAACAATTTCTCATAATTCCCTGATGCACAGCTTTTGCAAGCTTGCAGTTGCACAATTTATACCAAAAACCTCATGTTTGGCCATGAAAGCATTTGTGAAACTGATAGATGGAGGATAAATGGTACTGAGCAACCAGGAGACATTAAGACCTACAGCAGTTAAGATACCCACTTCCCTCCAACGACTGGTTGGTGCATATAACAAATACATTGCTTTTATCCTGGGAGTCGAATGTAATAGATAAATTACTGTGATAACACAACAGAAAAAGCAGAGAAATTACAAAATGTGGATTTCAATCACATGTGTTAGTTCACATATAATAATATATAGTGATCATATACAATAGATAATGCATAAGAAAAAATGCATTTATTTCTTTTACTTACCAAGTTTTTGTCTTTTGAGAATGGTTTAAGAGTTTCATATACGGAGGTTGGAAACTTCCCATGATGCTTTGATTATATGAAAACTCCTTTAGTTCTCACTGTAATGATTAGGAGGTATATTTTAATACATCAAGGGAGAATCTAACCACTCACTTTCCTTATCTCTGGCATATTTCTAATTCAAGTACACATTATAAACAGAAATTATCTCCCTTGTTTTCATCTAAACCTGAATGTTTTATTTTATCTTTGTGTTAATGATGATGTCTCATGGCTCTTTTGTTCACAATAATAGAGTTTTAATCTTCATTGTTGAGGAATTCAGAAGCATTTAGTTCTCTGGGTTAGTAGAATGACTTCTCAATTTTTTAAAATATTTTCTTCTTAATTGGAACATGTATTTTGTTATTTGTCTTACAGTTATAACTGCAGAAGCAAACCAGCTACAGTGACCAGCTTTTAAAATATTAGTATAAAGAGCTTCCTTTTTGATGTTTGAACTGACTTTTCATCCACCTAGTCTAATTTGTTAAGTAATAGTCCAATAATAAACAAATTTTAACAAAGCATTATGATAACACTTTGCCCTTACAAATCTGCTCCTCATCAGTACTTACTGTGTACTTTTATTTTGCTAGTAGAATTAAAAAGTAGAAAAATATTGCTTTTCTGATTTTTTTTTCCAAAATCCTATTATCATCAGGAAATATAAAACTTAATGTGACCTCATTGCCCTCTACAACTACCTGAAAGAAAACTGTAGAGAGGCGGGGGTTGGCTCTTCTCCCAAGGGAATAACAACAGGACCAGAGGGAATGGTATGAAGCTGCGGCAAGGGAGATTTAGATTAGATATTAGGAAGAATTACTTTACTGAAAGAGTGGTCAGGCACTGGAACAGCCTGCCCAGGGAGGTGGTGGAGTCACGGTCCCGGAAGGTATTTAAGAAACGTGTAGACATGGCTCTTCAGGGCATGCTCTAGTGCCCAAGATTATTGGTCTGTGGTGGGGTGTGGGTGTGGGGTTTAGTTGGTGGGTGCTTTTTTTTTGTGGGGGGGTTTTATGGGTTTGTTGGGGATTTTTGGGGTGGTGGGGTTTTTTTTAAGTTTTTTTTTTTTTTTTTTAATGTGGTTGGACTTGATGATCTCAAAGGTCCCTTCCAACCACTATGATTCTGTGATTCCGTGAATGAGTCAGAGGCAAGAATGAATGTATGACAAAACAGTGCTGGCCAGATTTTTCTTTGCAAAACCACTTCATTAAGTAGAGTGAGATGGGATATTTTTCTGTGTGTTCGTGGTTTTTGTATCTGTAAACTGGAAATTAAATGCTAAATTTCCAGTTGCACTTTGATAAACTCCAATCTAATATCTTTTTCTGATTTTGGCAGACCAAGCTCTCATGAATTAGTATGATCATGCATATGAGAAAAGTGGAGCAGTGGAAGAGCCTTTATCTAGGCTTCTGTCAGAACTAACTTCCAGAGTTGAAAGCAATTGTCCCAAATGAAAAGTGATTTGGGGGGGGGGATTTGCAATATATTATATTATACATGACTATATTAGTCACCCTGTATAAATGAGGAGAAGCTTACCATTCCAGGATAATATAATTTAGTATCTTAGACAAATATACGAAGCTTTAGGTAAAATCTGTTTTTTTCTAAGGATTTGGGGTAGTATATAGATAATCACTTCAATGCTAAGATAAGTTTCTGAGATCATGTTAATTTGGTCATTAATAGCAATGCATCACAGAAAATAAAACATGATCACTAAAATGGTATGAACATCGAAATGTGATTGTCTCTTACTATTTTTCTTTTTTCACTTTTTGTGTTTTAATTTCTAAGTGTTTCCTTCCAATTTATTTTTAATTTTTTTCAATAAAATCCTTTAAAATGTGAATTTCCCTATCTCTTTACTGAGATCCCATCAGTCCACAGAATCACAAAATTATTCCAGGGGGATGGGACCATGCCTCACCTTTCTAAAACAAAGTTAGTAGGCATATGTCCATGTAGTTTATATACATCTATGGCCCTGCAAACCTCCCAAGCGTGTTAGTTCTTAGAAAAAATATTTTCAACTTCCTTTTTACTGATAATTCAGGGTACTTTTCAATAAAAATTTGCAGTTTCCAAATCTTTTTACATTGCTTAAAATTTGATGACTTTTCCTGGGCAACTACAGCTTTTCCTGTCCTGCCCTAATGTCCTAAATTTTAAATTATGTAATGTGTCATATGCACTCATGATATATTGCTTGAAAATGAAAACAGGTCCAGCAAATTTTACTAGATCTTCTGAAAGTCCTAGCATGGATCTCAGCTATACAAGGAAATTCAGATCTTTTTAAAAAGCTCTATTTCCTTCATCTTTTTTTTTCCCTTCCTTTTTTGGTCATCTACATCTCTTTTTTCTCTATTAGATTTTTTAATTAATTACATGGAGTGAAAACATTGATGCTTTTGCAGTTAAAAAAAAACTATAATATGCTCTAATTTGTTATCAGTCATTTCAAAATCCATTTTAAATGAACAATGAAATCTCAAATGTTATTTATTAGTATTCCTCAGACAAAAATATATTTTCTTAAATGCTCTTGGAGTCAGTGTCTGCAAATTTACCCTATCATCATTCTATTGTGGGGAAAAAAAAGTGATTGGACAATCTGCGGAGAAAGCAAGAAAAGACAATTATTTTATGTTCCGGTCAGTTACTTTCAAGTGACATTCCTAATGGAAGCGGGGAATGTATTTGATGCAAGTCTGACTAACAGTGTTGAGCTGACTCCAAAATCACTGGTTTACTTACTTGAAGTTAGAAGTAAGTCAGCAGTTTGTTGGGCTCAAGGTAAGGAGGATTCGCATAGGTCAATCATTTGCAGTGTAATAAACAGCAGATACAGTAATTCTGCTTGGCAGTTACACTGCAGGCATCGAGAGCTGCAACCACAAATCAGCAGTGCTTACTCAAATGTTCCATGACTCTTCTTATCACTTTTTCAAAAGGATGTCATCATTCAATGAAATGAACATGCTGTCACTATTAAAAATATAGAACTAAGCCAGAGCTCTGAAAAGTTGAGAGCCACTTGAACCTGTATCGTTCTCCACTCTACTAAGCCAAACTACTTTTATATTTTTAATGTTTTCATGCAAAATCCTTCTAGCTTTACTTCCTGAACATCACTTGGCCTCAGCCAAAAAATAATCTGCAAAGGGCTATTATTTTGCCATTGGGATGACCTATAGCCTTTGTGCTTCTGTAAATCCTTTGGGGATCAGTGGAATCCAGACCTGGGGAAATGTAACTGTGATTTAGGGAATGTTGAGCATTCCTCATGGATCCCCTAGAGCCTTCTTAGGGTATCTGGTGGGAAACTCTTGCTCTAGGAAATTATAAATCCAGAAACCATTTACTCAAACTTGTTGCTATGTCCCGCCAAAGCATTAGAAGAACCTAATATAGACCACTATGAAATCCAGGTGGATGAAGAGTAGGCTTTGGGTTCATCATGTTTCAGATTCATCCAAATGCGGTTGTTGAATTTTTTTAAAATTGAAATTTTTTAAAGCTTTTTTTTTTTTTTTTAAATTTACCTCCAGCTACCCTTCAGCCTCTGCGATTACTTTACTAATTTCACTGAATTTCACTGAATTTTTGGAGTTGGAAGGGACCGTAGAGATCATCTAGTCCAACTCTCTGTTGGACTCCATCTAGTCCAATTTTCAAATGTTGGTTTTTTTTTTGTTTGGCCATAGATAAGATGCAGTAGTGGTGCATGTAAATTATTTAACTGGGGCATCCACCCCTAGAAAGTATGGAACAATTGTGTGAGTGCCAGCAAGAGTGGTCCTGACTCCCACCTTCAAATTTAAAAGCTGGATCCTGATTACGGCCATGAAAGCAAACTATTTTCTGCTTTGCAGGTCGTTTACTCAACACTGCCACTGTACCAAACACCTGATATCTCCCAACAAATGCAGCAAGGATTCAGAGAACACTTATTGATTATAAATCATAGTAGTCCTTTAGTTTGTAAGAAAGCATAATTTGTTGTGAATCCTACCAGCTCTACCTACATAATAAAAATAAACTCGACTTTCATGCACGGCTTACTGTCAAGTAGGGATTTTGTTTGTTTCTTTCATTCTCCTCGCCTCTCAAAAATGTACACACAGGTATAACTCATGAATTGAAGAGGTCTGATAATCCTATCATATGGTCATGCAAAATCTTCATTCTGTTTCACAGAAGTATGTATATTACAGCTTTTTTATCGAGATGACATTTGATTGACTCTTAACCAAGCGGAAAGCGAGGTCATTATAAACTTCCAGTTTTTAATCACATTGATGTAAAGGTTTGCAAGTAAGTATTTTGGTTCCCACTTCATGGAGAAGTTCCCACTTCGTAAAAAACTTTGTTAAAGTGATATCCTCATTAAATCCAACATTTGTGATGTATTGTAACTAAAACCAAGTACACTGAAGAAATAACAGTAAGAATGGCATTTGACTTATTCTTCCTCAGCAGGTAGCCATATCCTGAACATAACAGTTTTGTGCTAAGTTAGTTGAAAGGGATGGAGAACATAAATCATGATAGTAAATAGATTTGGAAGGCAGCTGTTGAACTCAGAGCTTTCTAGCAATAAAGCATCATTAGGAATGGTGTTATTGCTATATATTTTTTGTTTTACTTAAGTGTGCTGTCAGGATGAAAATCTGCGGGAGTCTAGGGTATCATATATTCTGGGAAAGTCAGTTATGTCAGAGTAGTTGTGCAGTTCATGACTTATAAAAAGGTTCACTTAACATTAAGAAAATTCATATTGCTTGATCTAAAACCCAACTAAAAATTGTGGGAATCTTGAATATTAGGTTTTCTGAGTGGCTTTGTGTGTGTGTTTATTCATTTGTTTGCTTTTCTTTTACCTTCTCTTTCTATTCCTGATACTTACAAGACCACGAAAGAAATTATTATCAAAGAAAAAAAACCTTTCTTGTGAAATATAGATTCTGATACCCTTCATGTTAAGCAACACTTTACTTCTCTAGAATAGTAAGAAACCTAATGGAAAGAAACACATTCCATCCATTCCATTCTACTTTTTTTAAAAAAAACATGATTTTTGTTTGTTTCATTTGTTTGTTTAAATTGTATTTCCTTTTAAAATGGCAGATATGCAAGCAAAGGAAATTAATATTTTCTGAAGACTAAATCTTTCTCTAAATACCTAGAAAAGCTTTAGCAAATTTGTGTTACCATGAAATTTCAACTTGAAACATAAACCAATTACAAAAAACAGTATTGTGATTATTCTAATAACACCAAATATTTGTTGATAGCTTGTATAACTACCTACTTTTTACAAACTAGATACCAGCACTTCATTGATTTGTATCATCCAACCATGAGTATTTCAACATTAAATTATTCAAGACTTATGTCAACAGAGCTCCAACATGATGCTTAACATTGAACACATTCCGACCATGCAAATGATTAAAGTTTAAATTATAATTGATTAAATGCAAATAGTGTTCTAAGAAGCATAGTTTAATGTTGGTAAAACTGTTATAGTTAATTTCCTGAGCATCTTCCAGTCAAATTCATCACAGTATATGTGGAGTTATACTTCTGGACAATTCCAAACCTTTTTAAAACGATGGAGATCTGCATTTTAAATTCATTGATCAAATAATGATTTTTTTCTATTAAGAGGAAAAAATTATATACACTCTGATGAATCCTTTAATATTTCATTGTTCTATTTCTCCTTTATAGAAATTAATATAATATTCCTACATCCCCAGATAATTTCAAAATGTATTGATAGTTTGTACCTGAAATCTCATACATAGAAATGGATCAATTTTGTCAGGTTTTTATATAATCTGAAAAAATTCTTTAGCAAACGCACTGTTCTTTTATAGGCATCATGACCAGCTTTCAAATATCCCCTAAGGATAAGCTAATTCTCTGCATCTATTTAATTTTACCAAACAAAACAACAGACAAAAGATCTTGTGTTGAAAGCATGCAGGTTTCTGTCTAAATGGCAGCATCAAAAATCTATGTTTACTCAAAAGTAGATGCTTTTCATTAATACATATAGACCAGGAATGATGGACCAGGAGCTCCATCCACTAGCATTAATCCCAGAGCATAAGAATGACGTATGTCCTTTTGCATGGCTCAAGAACAGCACTAAATTTTGATATTTCTTGTGATACCAAGAATTTCTTTAATTTGTTTTGCTTCCTAATCAGTTGATAGTCATGATTATATACAGTGAAATAATTTTTAAATTGTAGAAGAATAAAGATCAAAATAGGATGTAGTCTTAATATAACCTCTGACATTTTCAAGTTTTCAAGGTAGGAGTCTGCTACACAAGTCTTGCTTATTGAAACAACTATTGAGGCACTAAGTGCACCGATAGCTCTGAAATCACCTCCATTTTAGCTCCATATGTTCAAAGACCCCTCTGCTATATCACAATTTTGGAACCATGGAACAGACTTCTGTGGCAAAACTGAAGTTCTGAGAAAGAGTTGTAAGGACTCTCATCAGAAACCTCTGTCCTTAACCAGAAAGCTGCTTTTTGAGCTCCATCCACTAGCCCTTGCCTGAGCAGTGCTGTAGTTACACCATGCCTGACCTTCTGGCCTGCAGGGTAGGGAAGGATGTTTTTATCTGTCTGTAGAAGCATAACGATGAAGGGAAGTAGTCTCTGAACATAAGTGTGTAATTCTTACTAACAATTTTTAGAACACGGTGCTAGTATTTGGTATCACCTCATTGCTACTACTTACACCTAAATAGAATCTGAAGGGTAGGTTTTATTATATTACCAAAGAGAAAAGCTGCACACAGGGATATTCTTCAAAGCAGTTTGACTTAATCAAATCTATCATAACATTAGCTCATTTAAGCCCTACATAATCAGACTAATAGTTCTAAAACTATTTTGGCTTGTTTTGTTTAAAAAACAAAGGAAAACTTTTTTTTTTCCCTCTCAATGGAAAATATAAAAATATTTTACATCTCAATAGGCTTCATGTTCGTCTCAAGGGAGATGCTTAAACATCAAAAGATTAATGTATTATTTCATTTTTCTACAAAAGTCTTGTAGTGAAGCCCTGCAGTAGATACATTTTATGTCATAGATAACAGTCTATTTCAATTAGACAGATCTCAGTTCCTATTTACAGAACTCAATGGTAAAGTGGCTATTGATTGCAGTAATGGAAAATTGTGCCCTAAATTGTTTGCAACTAAAGTCTCTTTAATGGAAATTATCAGCATGTTCTAGATTTTTAATGTAGCTCTTGAAAAAATAGGTTTTAGCTGTAAGATCATGGTTCTTTCTCTGTGTGTGTGTGAGAGCACAATCTGAACTAACCAGTGACCTGGGTCAGTACTGTCACCTATGCTAGATCACTCAAAACTGTTCATCTGCGTTACTGATTTAAGGACTTTATTTTCTATAGTTGAAAATTTGCAAGTAATCTGTTTAAAGACATGACATCACAAGATAACTATCACTCGTAAACACCAGCAACATCAAGCAAGATTTTTTTGAAAGTTAACCACAAATTTTGAAAATATTTTCTCCTAATGCCATGTTAAAAGAAAGGTTCCTTTGTTAAAGACTAATAGACCTAATCTCAACTGAACCATGGATTTGATCTGAGACCTGCTTTTATCCAAGTTTGTCAAGTCAAGACAGTTGTTTACTCGTTTTGCTATAAAATCCAGAATCACAAAGACTGAGAGAGCTGCTATTAAAAGACACTCTAGCACGAGTGTTCCAGGTAATCTGTGAAACACTTTTTTGTCTGTTTTTATTTAATAATGATCATATTTCTTTTTACATTTCAATTACCATAGCTTCTGAGTCATCTTTTCTAAAATAACTAAAAACGAGTATAATTCCATTAAAATCAGCAGTTACTTGTTTACATTTCTCAAGATCAAATCTAATTGCCATTGATGTTGAGAGTAACACCTTGCATTAGTATTTTGCTCTTTACTTGCACAACTCAAACTGCTTACAAATGAGATAATTATCTTCATAATCCCTATTTTGCAGAGAAAGTAATTGAAGTACAAGAGGTGAAGTGACTTATTCAGCATCTTTTACGTCTTGTACATGTATTTTTTAGAACACATTGCCTAATTATAACTTTTTGACTAGTACATTGGGGCCCTGAGAGATCAAGTACCACATTTAATCATCTTTAACCATATATTTCAAAATCCTCTCATGTCCAAGCCACGGATTGTGGGGGATTTTTTGAGATGTCTCTGTTTATTATTACTAAAATTGAAGGTGAAACTCAGTTGAGTTAATGGTGCCATTTAATTTTTTTCTTCAGAGATTTGGATTGTGAAATTACCATTAATGACAGTATTTTCTTTTCTGTGTTATTTTTTTAATAAATTCTGTGGGGTTTGAAAGATGACTAAAATCTTGAAAGTTCAATGAAAGATAAGGAAAAATATTCATATGAATATATTTTTGTATATAATTGTAACAATTTCTATCTTGGAGAGCGGAGAAAGCAATAAAACCAGCATAGAATAGAAACATTCACTTATTATTTTTTGGTGCATTAGAAATGTTCTATTTTCTGGAATAAAAAAATATTATTTCACATTATGAATAGTTAGCATGTGCAACTCATTTGTACAGTGTATAACTGAAAAATAGAATTTATCTAGATTCTAAAAAGGAATGAAAATTTATATATATAACAGTAATCAGAACTAGGAATCATTTAAACAACAATCAGCAGTATTGGAAAAGATAAACAGAAACCAAATAAGGTTACTTGAGACTACAAAGAAATTGTACTCAGGTGAAGTTAATTCATTGTTAATTCATTATGTCCTTTTCTTTCCAGCATGGTACAAAGACCATGTCACTGGTGTCTGGACAAAACAAAATCATACCTCCTACTGATGACCCTTCTCCAGATTAATATGTAAAACCAAGTTCTGATCATAAGAACCAATAAAATTGAGTTTCCTTGATGGCTAAACAGATTGTTCAGAGCAGTCTTGAATTTTCAAACGAAATCTCTTTGGGGATTTTTCCACAGTAAATTTTGCACTCTCTATAAGCCGGATCTATGTAGATACTTAGGTAACTCATCTCTTCAAACACCTATTTCAAAGCTGCTCTTCTGTTTGTGTCAATCAGCTACAGTGTTAAATCTGCATGACATGCAGAAGTTTTTAACAAAGAAGAGTCTTTACGGTCCCTGAAATCATCTCTCATGTTGTGGTGTAGCTCATCAGCATAGAGGCCCACAGACTACCTTCTTACACAAGGCATCATCTCTGGTTCTTCCCCAAGAGATGCTTGGGGATACGGATTAGTGTTGTGTTGGTGTTGTTTGGGGTGTGGTGTATGGGTTTTTTTGTTCATCTGTGGGTTTTTTTTATTGTGCTGGTTTTTGTTTGGTTGATTTTTGGGTTGGTTTTTTTTTTTTATTTTTTTTTTTTATTGGTTGGACTAGATGATCTTAAAAGGTGCCTTTCAACCTAGGTGATTCTGCAATTTTGTGATCCTGAGGTGACTTGCAATTGCAGTCCTTCCATCCACTCTAGTTTACCTTTTCAGGCAAGTTAGTGGCAGGGAATTTCCTCACCTAGACTGCTCAGAGGGCTTTAGTAATTAGTTTGTCAAATAATTTATCTGTATCTAAGACTATAATGCCATGTGCCAGATGCAACTCACCTTGCATTGTCATGATTTTGCTCTTTACAATTTTGAGAAGGCATCATTGGTACTTGAAATCTGCTTGAACAGGGTCCAAGAGAACAGTCACACTGAAGGCATAAATGGTTCCCTATAAAGAAGTCTCAGTAGGTCATGTGATCAACATTTCGCCTAGGGTAAGAACACTTAGCTTTTTCCTACATTTGCTTGTAGATACTGCTAATGAATCCCCAAAATGCAATCTGTTGCCAGCTTGAAGTAGAAGGATTGGACTGCTTTAATGAATCTGATAGGTGCATTTTATCATTGCACTTACAAGTATTTTATCCAAATTGCTGCTGTAAAAAAGGTGCTACTCTAATAGAAATTGTTTTTCTGCCACTCAGGAAAGCAATAACACACTTCAGCAGGCAAATTGAAACATGAATATAAAGATCTTATGGCTGACTGTACAGATCTGAACTTTGATCTGTTGGATTTTATACATATATATACACTTTCCTTGTAATATCTCACCTTATTTTTTTTTGATACATAGTATCTCTAAATTTTTAATCATAATACAGCATTAGTAGGTTAATGACATATTTATCTTGACTTGGGTATTAATTGACTGGACATGTTTCACAAATGTGGTCTTGTTTACTCAACATGATTTTTGGTTCCTGTATTTCCTGAGCAACCTTTCATGAAAGACATACAGTTTTGAAAGTACTGAGAAGCTGAAATATTTCTCATAGCTTCTCAAAGACCTTAAATGCTGACATCTAATTCACAACAAATGGCAGTGGTAAATTTGTACCCTGAACCTTTCAATTTTGAGTTGATTGTAAACCAAAGGTCTGAGTGTCAAGGTCTTGAGTACCTTAATGGCTCTGACCTCCTCTGACCTGGAGCTTCCTCCTTAATTTCAGGGGCCTAGGAGCTCTGTTTAAGGTTAGGTGGGTGCTTTTAGTCCTGGTTTGGGTTGTGTTGTAGTTATGTTGGGTTGCAGCCCTTATTTCTGAACAGAGCTGGAGTTCATCTGGACAGAAGTCCTGTCTCCTTTTATTTTCTCTTTACACTTTCCTCCTTGTACAAAATGGACTTTGGACCTGGTTTGTTCCTTTGTCTTGTCTGCTGGTGTTGATCTATACTTTTGCCAGCTCCTAGTTCTGCCTGCAGTTGTCAGTCCCCATGAGACTACACGTGTCCATGAGGGCGTGGTCAACTCCTGGCTTCTCCTGCTCATGGGCCAGTTTGGCTGCTCCCTCACACTCAGACACAAATGATGTATGCATGCTGTACAGTCAGAGTCCATATCGCAGTCTGAATTACGCTGTTGATTTAGTATGTAAATATGAAATAAGAACATTTTTCACATGGGTCAGTTAATTTATCTGATTGCCATTCATGCTAACACTGGAAAGCCAATGGCATGACTTACTCTTGTAAAAAAAATCACAGAATTCTTCCCTTGAGTCATTTATTAGCCTAGTATCATTTCTATTTCCAGAGTCCATGGAAGCTATGGGTATCTGGTTCAGAATAAGATTATTATACTAAAATTAACTTTGAGATTATGCCAGAATCAAAAGTTTAAAAAGTATCATGCAGAAAGTTTTGTGTACTTATATTTTCTCTTCATGATACCAAGGAAAACAGTAAGATATTTTCCATCTGTTCTGTGTTAAATAGCATGGAATGCTATTTAAATTGCATGGAATGAGGACTGAAGAAATTTTAAGACCTTGTGAGACCTATGAGGTCTGTGAGTATCCATCCTTTTTTAATATAATCTTGATTAGATTTGACATCCTGTTAAGTGGCAACTTGGAGAGGTTGCACACAGCACTTCTGCCATTCAAGCAGTATGCTCTGTACCTTTTCCCACTTTTCTAGTCCATTAAAATGCACTAGTGAGGTGCCTTCCCATTGCCCACTCTTCAGTACAGTGTAGGTCTCACAATAAGGAATTTACTGAAAGAAATGAGGAATTTATTGAGGAAATGTCTATTAATTCTTCCAAAAGACAGAGAATGGTAATGGTTTCATGAATGAAAACCTCATTTTGAGTGGAGTGAATATTTCTTTTAGTGAAAATCCCTATATTAATTTATCAGGATGGCAGTAGAAATGGACTTTCATAAGTACTTTTTTTTTGCTCTTGTTTTGATTGGTGGAGTCTCCATTGCCTCTGAAAGTGAGAGTGACTGTCTCTTGTCACTCTCACTCTGCCTCCTCACAGAAAGTCCTTTTCATAATGGTTATAAAGACAAATGGGCTTGTGGGACACGTTATCCTACAGTTTTCAGACTCGAGATACGGAAGACAGCTCAGAAGGTGACTCTTCTAGAGTTTGAGAAATCATAGGTGTCACAGCTAAGAGCTTTCTTTGAGAGTAAACAGTCTTTCTGGAGTAGGTCATCTACAGAATAGATGATACACATTGGAACCACGTCACAGACTATTACAACCAGCGGCTACTACCCTGTTTTCCACTTTTCTTCCCTCTGATTCGTGCAAGAATGATGCCACAGCTACATTTTCAAGCTACAGAACTCTGATGGATTGCGGTGTTACTCTTTTGGACCCCTTATCCTTCCTATTCACTTGTCGAGGAGCCTTCAGCAACCTGGAGTCCCTGTTCTTTTCTTTCTTGGTGGTGTTGGTTCCTCTTGTTATGTGAAAAGTGACAATTTCTTGCACATGATACAGATGTGCTTCATAGAATGTGATTTGTCTCAGTCACCTGCAAGGCAGTAAGTCTCTTCTGAGAGCAAGTTGATCATCCTGTTCACTCTTCAATAAACACCTTTTCACATCTCCTTCTGTTACTTGGAAAGGACACTCTGTGATGAACTACCTCTCTGTGAGTTGCCCGAGTTTTTGAGGACTAAATGTGGGAGAAGTCACTGATATACTTACTCAAATACTTTAAATGAAAATTTATTGTTGCAAGATTACTAAGTTGAAATGTGGTTTTTACACAGAGTTAAAATATAGCTCTATGAATAAAAACAAAAGGAGAAAAAAAAAGGTTAAAACTATGCCTTCAGTAGTAACGTCTGAAATAATGTACTAGCTTGAAATGGCATTTTTTGATTCTTTCTTTGATGCCTTATAACGGAACAGTTGAGTTAACCCCTGGCTCTGAAAAGACTATTATTCTATTAATTCAGTGAAGATACCTGACTGATATTAGCTGGTGCAGCAAAAAGATGAAGAACAGTGACTAATATAAGGAAATGATTAAATTTCTTCTGTTTCATTGATTCCTGGAAATAACGTACCACTGCAACGAACCTTTTATCAGAGTGGAAAGCATAATATCACCCACTATATTAATAGTATTTTTAAAATATTTCATCTCTGAGAAGAAAGCCCTTGACATTGTTCCTTATAGCAGAAATTTTATGCAGAATACTTCAGGTTGAAGGCCTGAAGTTTCTCATCTTTCTAGACCAGATTCAGTGCAGTTTCTTCAAAACCCTCTGTCCCTGATACAGGAATTAGAAGCTGCTATAACTTTTCTTATGCTAAATAATAAGTATGATATTAAACAGCCATCTTCTGCTTATATCGTACTTGAAACAAGTTTATCAGTCTCCACTGTATTCCATGTTCTTTAGGAATACATACCTATTGGTATCCAAAACAATACTTCATTTACTGTTCCATCCATAGTGCCAACCACACGATCCCTAGCCTAATTCTGCTACAATTTTGGGCTCAATCTACCATAAGGTCTTTAACCCCTTTAGGCATTTGCTTTACGACGCATGTATTTGCTTTGGCTGTCCTAGCCTGAATGGCTGAATTTTGGTGCTTGTTAATCCTAGCCTCCTGTTTTCTCCTTCCAAATTATGCATTCCAACTATTTATATTTTTTGATATGATTTTTATATAATTTTGGCGAGGCGGCGGCGGCAGCACCGGTAGTACCGACGGCAAGAACTCAGGTGAGCCCGCGTGGAAGGCCGGATGGCGCAGCACGCACGCACGCACACACACACAGCCCGAGCCCCAGCCGGAAGCCGGAAGCCGGCGGCAGCCGGAAGCAGGCGCGGAGGGGGCGCGGCCGCGGACATTTAAACGCGGTGAGAGCAAACGCGCGGTTGGTGAGGCGGCGGCAGCAGCAGTCCCTAGTGGGGCGGCGCTGTACGGTGGGGTTTCCGAGCTCAGGAAGTCCCACTTACGGCTCAAGCCCCAGCCGGAACCCGGAAGTCCGCGGCAGCCAATCAGGCGCGGAGGGGGCGCGGCCGCAGACATTCAAGCATGGTGGGAGCAGACGCTCGGTCGGTGAGGTGGCGGCAGCTTCTATAGATTGCGGTGAGTAACAGGTAGTGTAAGAGGGGGAGGAAAAAAAAAAAACCACCACCAAAAAAACCCAACACCAACAAAGAAAACCCCACAAAACACAAACCGGTTCAACTTGCCTGAAGAGACCAGATAGAATCATGATTGGAACTCGGTCAAAGGCAATGGAAAAAACTGTGGGTACCCAAACAGAGGCCCCACACAAGCATGCAGGCCCTCAGGCAACTGGCTGTAGTGAGTGTTGG